>JABFPB010001946.1:0-22401 GCA_022817645.1 Ceratoteleas bidentatus
GTGAATCCGGCAGATTTCGCACTGCCATTTCTCCGTCGCGTTAAGGGATGATCGGGCGGGCAATCGCGGGAGTTAATTGGGTTCTTTGGGGAGGTGAGGGGAGGGGTTAAGTTTGGGGGATTTTGGGGGAAGAGAGGGTATGGGTATTGAGAGGTGGTTGGAGAGGATTTGTGATGGATGGAGGGAAGTCGGATGTGGGTTGAATGATTAGTTGGATTGTTTTGTTAGGTTTTTAGTAGGTGGGATGTTTTTGTAAAGGAGGGAAAATGTGGATTCTCTTTATTAGTTGAGATCTAGTGAAAGGTATTTAGAAGAAGAGGTAAAGAGGAATGTAGAAGGGTGAAATTCGTGGTCTATGCTAAAATTAGTGTTAGGGTTAGTAAAACAATTAAAAGGCAAATCTCGGTTTGCAATGTATGTGCTTTTAGGTGGAATTATGACGTTACTTCGAATTGCATTCGAATGGGAATTTGCAATCTAGGACAACAAAATCCAGGATTTTTTCTGCACGAAACTAATTTTGACATCGTCCATCTCATTTTAAGTGATCACATTTTCAAGTAAACTTTTATACTGAGAAAAATCACATGTTGAGTTAATAGGAAAAAGTCAGATTTGTTCTGCAGACTTTTGGATATGAAATATGAAACCGAAATTTATAATAAACAAGACAAAAAATATACAAATGAAAGAAATGTGTATGCCTAGTTAAGTAATCTCTGAAGACATTCCCTGTTCATAGTCTCGAACCTGAGACTCTGAACAGGTTCGAAAAATGACTTTAGTAAGTTTAATGAAAGTTTCCCTTTCTTTAAAAAATGTCTTATAACAATGTCAAAAAGTACCGTATATGTAGAGGTATATTCACATCTACATATATGATACTTTTTACAAATAAGAATGCTAGTTGTGTCTTGCACAATTCTTCTAACATTGCCAACTTTTTCTAATGTAGAGAGCCCCAATTTTAGCTACAAACCTAAAAAATTACAGCCATCTCTCTGTCGATAAAGTAGAAATAACATTTCAGCTTAACCCTTTAATTAACACACACCCTTAAGAGCACGCCACGGTAATTATTATTTATGCCGTAGCTATTCTGTTAATCATACAATAATGAACTTAATCGAAGGGCGACTATCGATTTTCCCACAAATTTCATCTATTTAGCTCGAAGCCAGTTATTAAATCACATTTTATCATGCTCGTATCAGCTTTATTCGTCCCCCGCAAAAAAACCACACATCTTATCTCTAAAAACATCTACATTTGCTATAGTTTTACAACTATCACCCGATTCCTTCCCCCCTCCCACATAATTAGAATTGCCCTGTTATTACAAACGGATTCGTTTTGTAATATCATGATACTATTTGTTACAAAAATAGTTTTCGTGAAGTAACAGCATGATTCGTATTTTGACAGTATGAAAGTGGAAGGCAGTTTGAAAAGTGCAACTCCTTCAAATTTCCCCAATTTATAAAACGTACATCTTTCACCTTTTTGAGGAAAAACGCTGCAACGAAAATGATATCTACGATAATTTTCGACTGATCCGTGAATTTTATTTGCATTTCATAATGTTTCTTTGTGAATGTAAAATAAATTCAAAACTTCATTAAAGTGACTTAATACACAGTAAAAAAAGCACGGAGTTTGAGGTTACGGTGTGAGTGTAAGAGCAACGGAGTGAAAATTCACACCACGTGAAGTCATTTTGTCTACTGCGCACGCGCATTGTAGCGCATTTCACTCCGTAATTTAACTCCGACTAGCTTTTGTCACCGTTAAAGATTGGACCTGCTGGAACTCAATACGGAGTGAATACTTCACTCCCATGTGCAACAAATTACTGCAAAAAGTTAATTTTTAAATCAATCTCGAGCTTCCGATTAGTCTCTGACTTCTCATTTGTCTCATTTGTTTCTTATTTATCTGATTACACTTCATCTTGATGGACATTTCATAAACATTAATTAACTCCTCTCGTATCCAATTAACCCCTTGACTAAATTTGTCCACAGTAGTGGTAAAAAAATATCAAATTAAAATCTAGTTATTGCAAGAAAAAACCATAAAATAAAATTTATTTATTTATGCAGAATTGTCTGTACGTGACTTTGGAAATGTAAAATACATTATGCTTATTCTTTTCTACGATAACTGTAAACAACCAGCTATTTTCGCAAAAGTATTGCAAAATTTCAACGTGTATAAAAACTTTCTCCTATATTTTTATATGGGTATTTTTCACATTTACGTTGAAAAAATTAAATTATCTATCAAATTCGAAATTGAGTCAACGGGTTAATTCAACGAATATCTAAAAATCGTTGACTGCCGTCCCTTAAACCCTTTTCCGTCAGAAACCCCATCCAAATCCATTTCCCAAACCCCTAAAATCGCCCCCACCCCTCCCTCTTCCCCTTTTCGACAGATTTTTCCTTTTTCGCCTCGTTCACTTAAGAAACGGTTACGGATGATAAATTGCCGGCTGGCAAAGGTGGGCGACGCGTGCACGGCTTCGGCTTTTTGGCGTGGCGTGGCGGGGGGTGCGGCGTGGAGTTTGTTATCGTTATCGCGCAACGTGGCCGAGCGGCGATCGCGATAACGGCTCGCCACTGCTCTTATCAGCGCGCCCGTTTGCTTCGCGCCGAGCTCCGCGTTCATTTTAGCTCGCTCCACTTCGTTTTACCTCGCCTGACCGACGCCGTCGAGCACCACCGTCACTTAGCGAAGCGCGTATTTTTTCGCTCCCCCCGCTCCCCCGGCGCCCCGGTTGTTCGGCCGAGTCATTTTTGAAACGCGATACCCGGTTAACGAGTCGGAGATAATAATGCGCGCGGACTTATCGCGCGTCGATTCGTTCGCGGAAAACCGACGGTTAATTGCGCCGGAACGAAAGCGGTGCGGAAAATCGGAGCCGAAAATCGCGAACTACAATGCCGAGAAAGGACACATCGGGAGCGATACGGATCGGGCGGAATGCAAAACTTAATGACTCAGATGACTCGGACGCTGCTTGAAATTCAGAGAGTTATCTGGAGATGGTTATTAGATAAGGCGCGCGGCGGGGATTGGCTTTCGCGAGATCGATAACGCGGGATGGGAGATCTAAGGTGGTGGAAGTTGTAGAGATGGTGGAATGAGAAAGGGTGCGTACGAAAAGTTTGGCAGGGGAGGGGAAGATCCGTGAGGGAACGGCGAAAAAATCGGCGCCCGAATCAAATTGAGAGTCTGATAAAAATCGTTTAATTTGGAGCCGATTTCTTGATAAGAGGAACTGAATGGAGAATTTTAATTTGGGAGTTGAGGCAGTGTGATGGGAAGAAACAAACAGAGGGGAGGAGGATTTATTGGGTTTGAAAGAGTTTTTTTGAGAAAGGGATTTTCGTAAGGGGATGAAAAAGAATTAGTTTATTTCAGCATGGGTTATAGTAGGCGAAATAAGACTTTTCGCGGTACATGTTGCGACATTTCATGTTTTCTGGCGATTCATAATGGGAAAATCAAATATAGAGAAAATTGTTTTGTAAATACAGCATAAACTCCTGTCATTTAAAATCCTGTCGATTTTAAATGAAATTTGTTGCGACAAAATTCGTGCACTGAAAACAAACAATTATCTGATATTCTGTTCCTGGCACTGACATCGAGCAATGTCAATCGAGTTCTTTATGTTTTGAGAGCTATGAAAAAGTGAGAATTTTAGTACTCAGAAGTTTTATTAAACATGTTATATCATTCTATTGTATAATAAAATCATTCGCTTATATGCGATGAAATTGTCAAAAGATCTTTCACTTTTGACAGAGAACAATAATTATAGGGTAAAAAAATTAATCTATAAACTATCTCCTTAAGAATGTCTTTGATCTGATAATCTGTTTAGATAGTTTTCTGACCAGATTTAGATCAAAACATGATCATATATGATCTGATTCGGATTTTTTTACCCGGGTAACTGTACAAATGATTAATTAAATTGACGTAATCTTAAAAATAATGTAATATAACTCGAAAAGTCGTATGATGTTTTCCTCAAAAGCTTCACGGAAAAAAAAGTTTACCTAATTCAAGTAAATATTTACCTGAAATAGAGACAAGTAAACGAAAAAACTTAGCTCAAGTCTACGATGTAGCTGATTCAGTCAAATTTTTACCTGACTGAAGTAAACTTTCATTTGTTTCAGCCATTTGACGTTTACTTGTTCAAATATTTTTTCCGTGTAGTTTCAGTTCGTTACTTGATTTTTAAGTATCTAAAAGGATCTATAATAAAATTCGAGACAAACGCTGAGCAAACTACACTGTTAAAATTTTGGTGTCAAAAAGTGCTGAAATGTGATATTTTCACACATAATTCCATACCAGATATTCACCCTTGAAACACTGTGAAATCCCTGAATTTCTTTCTGAATTAAAGTATTTGCGTTTTTAGTTTTCATTTGTCATAAAGGAAAATGAATGATCAAAAATAATCTTACGACGATTAATCAGTGCATATGAAGCTAAAATGAATCTTAATTGTTGCAAAAAGAATTCTAACCTGCAAAAATTCACTCTAAAAACGAGTTTTTTTTTAGATTGACACCAAAACATTTTACACTTCACTCCTAATCGTTTTACTCCTTAAATTTTTAACAGTCTAAGAAATATAAAATGGTTAGTGGTTACATTTACCATTTGAGATTCGCTTTACCATTTAGTTTTATCAATGTAAAATTCTATAATTTCATTGAAACATTTCTTTGTTTCAATGAAAAATATCAGTCTCTTTCTGCGAAAAACAACACTCCATTTTATAGAGCAAGAATAGAATCTGTTTGAACTACATTCGAAAAGATCCATTTTTAAATTACACTCTTAAAAACATCGAACTTATCTCGTTGTCACAACAAGATTCATAATGTCACAGAAGGATTCATGTTGTGAGAGAATGAATTCCGGTTGTCACAAACAGCATCATGCTCTGGCAGAATGAATATGTCTGTGATAATACACGGAAAAAAAGATCTGATAACTTTACCAAACTTTTCGGTAAACTGAGGATATAAGAACAGAAATCGCCAAAATTACCAAACTCTTTGGAACAAAGGTCAATATTGTTTGTTATTGTTTGACGCATATTCGGAAATCAGTTTAAAACAGTTTGGTAAAAAAGCTGAACGCTGTCGTTATATCCTCGGTTTGTCGAAAAGTTTGGTAAAATTGTTCAGATCTTTTTTTTCCGTGTAGTTTACGGAACACAAATTACAGTAACCAGAACTGAAATCCTTTTACAGTGTCGCTACAGGTGCGTTAAACGATAAGCATTTCTCTTAGTGTACATGTATCTAATGGTTTCTGATGGATTTTTTTAACTGGGTTCATATTTACACATTCTAGCCATTTCACTGGGATGTCCCCTTAAATTTGACTGTAATTTTCCGTTTTTAATTTATTGAACGTAAATGTTAAAAAATAAAATTATTATTTTGCTTTGCGTTAAAAAAATGTCTTGATTTACAACAAACTTGGCATTTATTGTAATAAAATGGCAGAACAACAAACGCAAGCAGAGATCAGTCTGAAGTGTCGCGCGCGGTTAAGCCCGTCGATTGGATTGGAAAAGTAAATAGATACAAACTGTAGCGCTTTTTCTAATATATCTGCCAAGATAGTGCAGATACGAGTTGAAATACAAGTATTTTCATTTAACATTGTACGAATATAAAAACACCTCGAAATGTAATAAATACATTAGTCACATTATTTCAATTGAATGAAACAATTGCTCCATCAATTGATTAATGCCCCAATTGATTGGGCTTAAATTAATTGCTCATTCAGGCAAAATTGATCAATAATGTTTCAATTAATTGTTAGAATCGCTCAGTTGATAGGATTAATGAGTTGGCAGGACTAACTTATGACGAAAAAAAGTATGCAAAACCTGGTAAGGTTAAATTGTAAATGTGTAAAGTCTGAAATATTCATTCATGAACTTTTGCTATTCTTTACTTTTCCATTCCATGAAATGTAGAATTGAAATTCCGGATAAAAATCTGTTAATAATCTATTCCCACATTTCCAATCATTCTGTTATTTCTGGTTCTCAAGGACAAAGACTGTACCTATAACTATACATTACGTCAACCGAGTGTACCTGTCAAATGTATTTTGACGTTTCTCACACGTTTCGACATAAACTTCTAGAAGCTGTCGTTTATTTATTGCTTTTAGATCTTAGTTCTTCAAATTGTGCTTCATTTTTACAAACATATGATTATAGTTGTAATTTGAATCGGATGTAATAAAATAAAAACAAGTTCAATAACTCTAACCGTATAAAATACCCTGATATCGTTTTCCGATCGTCCCTTCCATTTGTGGAATTAAAATTTGAACAATGTTCCGCGTGCCGCGGGTTCATTTGCATAATCCGCTCTTTACATTACATTAGCAAATATGTATTTTGAAACATACAAGCTGACGGCAATTCGATAACATTTGGATTTGGTCTGCTCCATTTTGACTTTTGCAATGCGAAATATTTCTTCGCGAGACCAAAAATCGCTAAATTCCCGACGTCGAGGTGTAAACTGTAAACCCAAAAGATTAAAATTACACTACTTGACGTCCTATTTGGTTTAACACTATTTGTCTTGGAACTTTAGACATAAACTGTAAACTTACATTAAATGTTTTTTGTCGCTGAATTAATTTTCTTTAACCTTTACTGAATAATTTTTTGTTGAAATCAGATGTAATTTTACAAATTTTGACTAAAAGCTCCGTTGCAATATTACATTTTGTAAAAAGTAATACTACAACACATTTTTTTGTAAATTTACAGTATCTTTTTTATAATATTACGAAAATGTTTGGCACGTAAGTGTTCTTACAAGTTGACTTTGCTAACATATTTTGTAAAACCGAGTGAAATCTTACACGATCGGTCTACACTGAAGTAAAACATCGTTTTAAAACTCGCAAAACGCGATTCCTGAAAAACCGCGAAAATGCCTCCACTTGATGCAATTTGGCAATTGTGTTACACCTGAACCTCCGTTCGTCACAAAAACCCCGAGTTTCAGCCCATACACTTAATTGCCCCGCGCTTTAATTTAATCTCCATTTACGTGCGCGTGCGAAGGACGTAATCCAATCAGCGCCGCGCGACAAAAATGCGCCCGCAAACGTTGCGTGTCGCGAACTCTCGGCCTGAACTCGGGCGGTTCAATCAAGCTCGAATTAAC
Organism: Ceratoteleas bidentatus; assembly: GCA_022817645.1. Taxonomy (NCBI): domain Eukaryota; kingdom Metazoa; phylum Arthropoda; class Insecta; order Hymenoptera; family Scelionidae; genus Ceratoteleas; species Ceratoteleas bidentatus. Next base: position 7,242 of record JABFPB010001946.1, read on the forward strand.
GAAGTGGACGCGTCGAACGCGCCGGCGAAATCCGCAGTTATATCATGTAAACGCGTCGACTGGCGTTACATTCACCAGACGGATTTCCGACGAGGGGAATTTTTACGTTTTTCCGTTTACGCGACCCCGTTTTCGTCGCGCCACTATCAGATGTGCGAAAAACAAACGCGCAGAGTCAACGTTTTCTCGCGGAGAATCTCGCGAGCTTTTGAGTAGAAGAAAACGTCGTAATTGGTCAGAAAAATCATCGGCTATGTTGTAAAAGTTTTTCGGTTGAGTTAAATACTAATATATGGTTTTGTTCGATAAAGGAGTATCTGTTGAAATAAAATGTCGAGCATTTTGTAATTGAAAGATTAAATTGTTTTGTTTTAAATATGATTTAATTAAAACTTGAATCAAGAAAAACTCATAAAGAAACATACAAATTGAGCCTGAATTGGAAGGTTCTCAATTCCCAATTCTTTGTATTCAAGAAGTCGCGCGCCAAAAACTAACAAAAATCTTGCAAAAAGTTTAATTCAATTCTTCGAGTCTTATTTCCTAGTAGCCAAAATAGCTGTACATAGAAATCTAAAATAGGCTTTAACGTAGTTTACAGAACTACGTTACTTTTTCTGCAAAGCAGCGATGTTTTTTTCATCTCGTAAACATATGGAAAAAACCGTCGTAAACGAAAGAAAGACGCGCGGACGACGTGACAACGAAAACGCCGAATCGCACGGTTCGGCCGCACCGTCCGATTCGTCCGGCACAGGGACGATAGCTGCGCCTGACCTACATTCGCGCATGGAGATCGTATTTGAATAAAAATGTACGGCGTCATACCTGGGATGAATAAGATTACGTGCGATTCAATTGGCGACGCTTTTTGCCGCGCTCAAGGCGGATTCATGCCGACGCGATTTTTGTGCGTTTATTACACGCGATCGCCGTTTCCTTCGTCCCGCGCAATTACCGACAAAAACTCGGCCGTTGTTTATGCTCGATGGTCACGAAAAAGAAGCGCCGTTGGGACATCAGCGAGGTGAATCGAGTTGGGGATCTATATGTCCGAACAATGCTATCCAATTTTTATTGGAATCTAATTTTCACATGAATTGCGATAATTACCACCTGAACGATAATAATTACCATATGAATGTTAATAATTACCACCTGAATGGAAATAATTATCTAAATGGTTAAATTACCATATCACAGCTAATAATTACCATAGGAATTCTAGTAGACACTACACCTCACTAACACGTTCGTCAATTGTGTTGATAAACGTCATACAGAAGGCAACATATCAAGTTTCAAAGTATCAATGTACAACATGGGAAGGATACAATAACCATAAAAATGTAACAAAGTATCGAACGCTTTCCTGGAAATTCAATGGTAATATTTTGTGGTTGAATTGTGTGGGTGTTAAATTGCTGATAAGAAGATTTGGATCAACAGAATTATCCGCAAAAAGTGCAACCGGAGCGTCTTATTAAGGAGGTTTACTATTGGGAGGAAAAGTTCGCCTATCTCTTCCATGTATAATGTATCAGGGTGACAACTTTGGAAGGAGGAATTTTGATGGCTTAATTTAACTGAAATCTTTTAGCAAAATGCAAAATAAATATCGCCCGGTATACTTTCTTGAATTTATACTCTTATGTCAGCAATTTTTATGTCATGAGATCCTACCTTTTGTTTTTCGGACCTATACATCACGATTTTTACTAAAACAATATATCATACATTTTTTACACTAACATTATTACAATAACTGTGTATTAACTTACAAATAGAATTCAAGCGCAACTATTCCAATCTTTTCAAATTTTTGTTCCAATTGTTTTGAAGAAGCTTTTCATTGCCTGCCCGTGTCAAAACGAATTTACAATGCCCATCAGGTTTTCCTGTTTTTTAAATGGAAAAGTGTATGCCAATGCAACTTCCCGAGTCAGTCATTATCCGAATCTATTCGTGGTAACTGTGTAAAACGGCGCATTACATGACGAGCGTTTTATGGCGGCGAGGCGTGTATTTGCCATACGCGATCCCGAGTGATTCATACGTGGATGGAAATATAGCTAATGCGGTTACTCAATATGGGCATGTGTATTTCCGTTCCCAGGTTGATCAAATGGTTGCGCACGCCCGACCTGTGTTTAACGCGCGACGTTGCAAAACTGCCAACATAATCGCTCAGGCGAATATTTTCGCGAAAACTATTCGATCCGGTGGTTTTCGTGGGCCGAAAACCCACGTCTGAATGTATCAGCGCCGAGGGGTTGCAATGAGTCACCAATTGGGGTAAATCTCCGCGAAGCTATTCCCGGGGCGTCCCCGTAATTATGTAAATATAAACCCGGGTTGCCAAACACGCGGGAAAAATGTATTCGCGATGCGTGAAGGCGAGTAAACAAGGACAAATAAAAATGACATTCTAAAAAAGAAAAAGAAAATTTTTTAATTATCTTTTTGTTTTGTAACTGATTCAGAATTCATTCAAAAAGTGATTCCAATTAATAATCTAATTAATTTATTAATAAAAATGATAAGAAAACTTGATAGAAAACTGTCTCATCGTCAACATTGTATTTGACAAGATTAAAAAATAATTAGATTTGTTCCGAGCAGACAGAAGTAGAGTGCCAAAGACATCTCGAGTAAAAAAATTCGTCAAATATTGATCAAAAACTGATTATTCCAAAAATTATACTGTTTTGAGTTTTAATCATGAACTGGTCGTTATTCAATCAAATCGGAATTAATTCTAACGCAATTTGATCCAATCGACTAGTTTACAAACAAAAATGATCAAAACCTGATCTAAAACGGTCTTATTTTTGGCATGATTCACTATTGATCAAGATTTGAAATACTTTGTTTACTCGGGTCAAAGTTTTGTGAAATGTTACCATTTTGTTATAGCCAAAATTACTATCGTAAATCTAGCAGATATAAATGCAACATTTTTCTTCGACATTTAAATGTCGAAATTCGATTTGGAAAACGGAGTCGGCGAAGAAAGGTGACTCCGGAACGAGGGATTGTGCAACGCGAGGCCGTGACTCAAATGCGACTTTATAATTCATTGTGCGGCGATGTTTGATAGACGGTGTTTCGCGTTCCGTTGTATTTTTTTATTCCCTTTTTTCGTTATTCAATGTTTGTCGTGCGGCCGCTTGCGTAACGTTTATTCGGTGAATGAGGTATAAATATTTACGTGCCCATAGAAACGAACGCGAGCAACAAAAGCGATTTGGAAACGCATCGCGCCACGCGAACAACGCCGGATACGTAATTTCGAGTGTAATCGATTAAAAAGTCGGCCGCGTCTAATGATACGGCGCATTGGTTTATGCTAAACTTTGCGTCTGGCTCGCGAAAAGTGGGCCAATTTTCGTGTTAACTGTAACTCGCTTTGTTTCGATTGATTCTGCTAGCGTTCGATAAATATTTCATCCGGCCGTATGGTTCGTTTTCACAAAATTGCGCGCAACTATTCGGCTGCGTCTATCCAACTGGTCGAGGCTGTTTGAACGCGAAAATCGCACTTGAATAGTTACAATTACGTAAGTCGGCGATTTCATTCGTCACTCGTCAACTGCGAGATAAGGAACGCCGCGAGACATTTGAATAAAATTCAATGAAACGAAATAACGCGTCTGTCGGCTTAGCGGAGAGCCAAAACTGTTTTCGCGAAATTCCATTACGTTAACTTATAATTGCGTTGTCGAATAAACGTACGACTCGGCGAAAATCAAGAAGGCATTTGTGCACGTCCAAAAATTGTACTAAACGGTTCCGCGAAGGTCAACGACACGGAGAAAATAGGTAACTTCGTCGCAATTACAATTTCCGAGAGCAAAATTTTGAAATTTCGTATTTGGGCAGGATTCTTTGAATAGTTTTTTAAGCAAATTCGTCTAATGGAACAGAAACGGGTGGTGATGGATGACAATAATACTATTTATGTAATTAATTAATAAAATAATTTATATTAATTTATTGAATTAATTAATTCAATTAATTAAATAAGGAATTTTATATTATTAAATTATTAATATATTTATAAAACAATTAAATATTAAATAAAAACATATTATTTCGAAATGAAAGAATATCTGAAAATACCATTTCAAGGGTACATTTTTTTTCTTATTGCTAACGATTTAACATAATTTATCCTGTAGATATACTTAATTATGAAAACAAATCAAGCACATCTGATATACAAAAATAAATAAATAATGTAAGCAATACATTAAAAATCATAAATTACATATTAATCTCTAATCCAGTGCTTCGCCATGAAGAAAAACACTTTACAAATGTGTACATAATATCAATTTTGTATCTTGAATTGAAATGTAGATTCAAATATTTAATTAACATCCATTAAAACAATTCGTTTAAATTCTTTGGAAAACTATTTCAACGGATTATTTTAAATATATTCCAATAAAACTATTTTCAACGAAAAATTTGAAAATAGTTCCCAGCCCTGGAGAAGAGGCAAATTAACGAGCTGACGCGATTACCACTGGCGAATTTGCCCGGAAAATGGGAGAGACGTTCGCGCGGCTAAGTGCCTGCGCACCGAATAAACGTTATTTATACGAAAGTCGATTAACATGACTTGATTATCCGGGAACGTCGGCTCCGCGAATCCAATTCGTCCATCGACTTGGATTTCGCGACGCATCAATATATGTCCGCAGCGGCTCTCTTAAAAAAGAACTCGCGATTCGAACGGATTTCCTCGGAATGTAGGCGAGACCTGTTTCGCGCAATTCCAGCGTTTTGACGACGTGATCCGCGTGTTCCGAAAATACCGTTACTGTCCGATCTGTTTACCGAATCAATTCCTGTGCAGCGAACTCGGCTTTCTATCGGAACTATTTTACTGTGACATATATCCCCGTGATCTCCTCGAATTCGGTTAGACTCAAAATGGACGTGTTTGTTTTCGGACAGTCTTTGCGTAGTGTGAAACCGGGTTGGAAAAGTGTGAGGAGATTGATTGTAATTGGTAAATGAAATGTTGAATCGTAATTTGGTGCGGGTTCATTATCGGGGAAATTTTATGAAGTTTAATTGGTCAACACGAAATAATGGCTGACTGCATTATGGGGCGAACAATTCGTTGCGAAAAGCAAGGTTTTTTTCTAACTGTAAACAAGGTCAGATACTAAAAGTATCTTCACGGCTACAGGGTGTTTGCATTGTTTTAAATAGTAATGTTAATATACTAAGAAAAATAGTATACTGAGAAAAATGCAGAAGAAAAATATCAGACAGTTTTTATCTGGATCACGCAATGTATTGTTTAAAATCAACGAAAACTGTCCAGTTTAGATAAGTGATTGTTTAAATCAGACAATTTCTTTTTTCAGTGTATTCATTACTATTGCGACTTAGTTTTTCGTTACTTTATTGGGCAAAATAATTAAAGCAAGATCCCTCTTAACTATTTCGCAAAAAGATTTTACTTTGGTCCAAAAAGAAAGTAACTTTAAAATGCATATTTTCGAATTAATACAAAATTGTCCCTTTTCACGGAAAAAGATCTTTTTCAGTGAAAAGGAATGTAATTTTTAATCGTTCATTTTCAGTCAAAATGGGTAATCTTTTTCACGGAAAAAGAATGATAATTAAATACTACACATGTACATTATGATATAATATAATCTTAAAGTAGTTAATGAACAGTTTCATTTATTTTCATTTGTAATAACATGTATTCTGAATAAACAAACGATAAAAAATATGTTTTCATTCAAAACAAAACTATCCTAAAAATATGTGACGTTTCGTATCACATAAAACGCATTGAAAATGGCAATTGTTGTATGTAAATAATTACTATGCAATATAATATTCGTAACCTTTAAATTGTCATTCGAAATAATGAGATTATCTTAAATTCTTAGTTAGATTCAAGGACGTTCTTTCTCGGTGAAAAAGAATACTTTTGATAGTATAAGAATATTATATTTCGATACAAAGGCGCGTGCGGCCGTGCGTCGAACGACGTTTTGCGTGCGCAAAAAGTAACTTTGCACACGAGTGCCGAAGGCACTAGTGCGCAAAGAGACGTTTTGCGCACGAGTGCGGTAAAATTCGTTTTGCGCACGGTCAACAGTTACGAAAAATAGTTTTTTTAACATGTTTTTTATTGAAACAAACTGTTGATTTAAAATAAAAGGGACAATTTTGTACGAAATAAAATATGCTTTGAAACAAGAAGTTCTTGTTAAAAAAGACAGGCTTTTTCAATAAAATCGAATATTTCTAAGAGTGTAATTGATCTGTAGAAAGTTAGAATTAATTACAATTTTTATCTGTTCAAAACGCAGAAGGTTCAAAATTAGGTTCAATGATTTTTTTGTTTTTTTAGAAAACAGAAAAAACATTTTGATCTGAAACTACTTCTCCCTTTACCTAACTTTCATTCCCTTCTTTTATTTAATTTCCACGCAGAAACTTCCGGTTTCGAATATAACAGATGTACAATGTGAAAACAGGTATTCAGGGTTAAACACTTGTCCCAACGTAACATATGTTCTAATTATGTTAATAAAGTCAATGTTATATTTGAATATGTCACTTAGATTGTTGACTCGTTTTTTAAAAAAAACTTACTCAACATTTGCAGTAAAACGTGCAGTAAGACACAAATAGCAAACTTTACTTTAAGAAGTGCAGAACTAATGGGGTGACTTGCAGCAAACTTTCGGTAATTTTAAAGGGTTAAATATGGGTAGACAAGTGAAAAAAAAGCTTAATTTACATGATAAATAAAGTAAAAATTGTTCATTCTATCGCATTTTTTATATATTATGTTTTGATATCTCCTTGAGGCACTGAAATATCTTTGGATTTTCTTTGGTAAAAACGGTACGTTTTAGGATTTAGTAGATTTAATTCCTTCTTTATCAGATCACGCCAGAGAGATGTCAAATTATCTCCACAAAGGAGTTTAAAGAAGTCCAAAATGGAGTTGAAACAATTCTTTATTCTCTACTAACTCTATATGAGTTTATTCTAACTCCGACGACTTATCTTAGTGTCCAACTGGAAAAAGGACTACCTGGTCCAGACAATGAAAGCTGGTAATATACAAACAGATCTAAAAACGTCGTACAGTGGACAATCTAGTTGTCTAACCTTAACACTAGAACGGCTGAAGCAGTCATTTTGACTGCTGACCTCTCTTTTTATCATATTAACTTACCATTATCTCGGTCTTTGTTTGGAAACCGTCCAGTCGTTCTAGTGTTAAATGTTTGAAAACGTAATCGTCAGAAATAAACATTTCACTGGTTACTTGAAGCGAAATGATTGTCTGTTTTAAAGAATACGTCCATTACTTTAGATTTTCGTCAGCTGACATTCAATGTTTGTTTTAGATAAATCTTTAATCCCAGTGTGTCCACTCTGTCGAAATATTGGAAATTACAAAAACTGGTGCCTTTTTTAAAGACGTTTTAGGCGAAAAGACTTTTTTTTGATGAAACGTTTTTTTCGAAGTTAATTCGAAATTTCGTTCAGTTGTTCCTTTATGATATCAAAAACCACGAACAGTCCTTCGCTGAGCTATTTATTTATCTTCAAATACGCCAACGTTTCGTTCAAATTAGCGTGAACCTCTTCAGGGCTGAATTCGCAAAAGTTTACAACGTTGTTATCATTTGTTAAGATATAACTTTTCTCAATATTTCGGTTAAGAATGCTGATTTACCTTATAAATTATTGCAGAAGATTTACACTTTTTCTTTTAATATTGCACTGTACCGCATTATAAAACTGTTTCTTATCGTAAAATTGTTGAAACTGATTGTTATAAATGACTAGCGTTTCTTAAAGACAGTGTTTCCGTTATGGACATATTGCGGTGAAACTAAGTGTATACAAATACTAATTTAAATTCGGTACAACTTCGTGCTTATAAAGAAGAGTTGAAGAAGTTTTGAAGATTTTTTTATTTGAAGAGATTATGGTAGATCAGACTTTCGAAGGCATTTTTTCCCCGAATTCTTCGCTTTCGAATCCACAAGTCGGCTTTTCTAATGAGTAGGGGCTCGGTAGAATTAAACCAAACTTGACGAACTTGTAGCTGAGAAGTAGACGTATCGATATGACCCACCATGTATACCTGTCATTTCTACAAAATGACTTCTAAAGACCGCTAAATAAAAAAATTTTTTTTTCAAATTTTGCACTTTTCTTGATGGATTTACGAGAATTATGCATCTTGCAACGTTTTTCATTTTTGGCACGAAACACGAGTAGGCTTACCTGTGCGATGAGCTTCGGGAGCGCGTGTCCGTGCGACCTGTCGGAACTCGGGCGCTGCTGTTGCTGCTGCCCGGTCTCCGACCTGAGGTCGTGTCTCCATCGCAAAACGCCCATCATGTCCCTACAGTGGTCCCCGCGCAAGTGGCTCGCAATCGCGCAAATTGGCGCCGAAATCGGCACTTACGGTCCACACTCTCACGCGCACCAACCACAAAGACAACAAGCACTTCGCCGGGTGCGCTTATCCGGTCGGATAAGCCGATCTGGCATGATCGCGACGAAAAACGCCGGTCTCTCGGGTCTGGGGATCGGGATCGCGTGGCGCCACGGAGGAGAGAACGCGCGCGCGAGATTGTGCGGCTGAGCGGGAGCGCGCGACTGTTTTGCGTCGGCTGACGGGCTTCGCGCGGACGTTCCTCCCTTCCCTCGACCTTTGGCGCACGATCGCCCGACGGGTAAGGTGCCCGGTCGCCAGCTCGGTCGGTCGCCGCGCGATCTGCCTTATCCGATCGATCGCGGGGTCGCCGAGGATCGAGAGCTCGGGCGAAAGCTGCCGGATGGCTGGCGCACCTGTTACGATCGGCTTAATTAGCCACCTGTGCGAACGGACGGGTTTGGGAGGGAGGTTTCGCGGGGTGGCAACTCGAGCGCCGAGAAAAACGCACTCTTACAAATAACTTCTACACTCTGAAAAATCCCGAAGGATAGAGGTCTTAATTGTTGCTACACTGAGAAAACCGGTTCGTAAAAGCTGCGATATATATCGCAAAATTTACGATATATATCGTAAAAGATACGATAAAAATTCGTACTTCAGTACGAATCCAATTCGCAGCATAGTACGAAACATTTCGTAAAGTTTTCCGAATTTTATTCGTAAAACTTTACGAATAAAAACTTTACGGCGCAAGGTGGCGGTAGCGTTTCTACGAATTCATTCGTAAATTGAACGCTTTTACGAAGCATTCGTAGTTTGTACGAATTTTGCGCAATATTTTACGAATTGACTATTTTACAACCTAATTCGTACGAATTCATTGTCTCAGTGTAAATGTCTTGAAATAAGACAGGTCTTAGCTCAGATGTGTGGCTATCGATGTCTAAATACTGTGGACTTTTGTAACTCGCTATAAAGTAACGAGATACGAACTAAGACATCTTATTTATTATTTTTCTTAAATACTGTTAGAATCCTTCAAAATATAAAAGGATTCTTTAATCTTTGAACGTATTTAAAAAAATTAAGAAATTTCTCTGGATATATATTGAATGAAAAATCGTGTATATTTCTGGGGAATCCGCTAAACTTTAAAGGACAATTTTAAGAGTGTTTTGGAAAAAAATGATAATTGTAAATAATCGATTTAAATTTATGCGAATTTCCATTCGTGAGATTCGAATGTAAATTCGCAGATCTTAGGATTTCTCATTAAGATCTTTTCTCAGTATATCTTTGCGGATCCTGTGTCTAAGTTATCCAATTTCGCATTGAATTTCGTGAAAAAAAATTTGTTATATGTGTAAATAGTTGTAAATACTCGTAAATCTATATAATTATAACGATGAAGATATAAATTTGGTTGTGAATTTAAATGTTAGACTTTGGAAGTATTTACACGTGGAGTGTAAGTTAGCTTAATCTGCTTAGTTCTCATAATATATAGCTAATGCAACTCACTTTTAATTCCCATAAATATAATTACATCAAGTTTAGTCAAGTGAATTAATTTATTTAGTTGACTTAGTTCTACTAAATAATTTCGTTATAAAAAATAAAATCCAGTTAGATCAACTAAATCTTTTTCTCAATGCATATCACAGGTTTTAATGACAAAATGCAATGGACAACTGGATACTTTATGGAAAATCTACCTAGATAGATTTTGCAATAGACCTAATGTATTTGTGAACAAGGATAACAAATTGATGTTTGAATAGTTCTGTTTAATATAAAGCATAGAGTTTGAACTAAACATTAGGAGTTTTGAGTAGAGATTGGTGTGAAATGTTAATTTTAGTATCTCACTATCTGATATTAATAATTTTATGTGAAGAGTGACTGCGATTTTGGTTATACTGTATATTTCCCTATGTTTAACATTAATATTTTAAAGTTTCTACTAAAGTTAACAGAAGTGCTAGCACTAAAACTTCCTTCTGTCACGAAGTTCTCATTCAACACGATAATATTGGTTTCTCTCAAAGTTGGAAATAAAGTTGAAGCTTCTGCATTAAAAATGAGTTTCCGCGTTGATTATTCATGCATCTGTGAAATTACTGTTAAACTTCTTGTAGCAGTTATATGCATTTTTTGAGCGTGAAAAAAGGTTTAAAAGTGTTACTTAAAATTATTGTTCTAATCAATGTTCTAATAATGTTTATACACGCAAATGCCTAATCTTATTACAAGAATAATTACTTCTTGTGTCGTATATATTGAACTCGTTCACTTATATATCCCTGAAAATGTTGCTTTCTGTTACAAGAATAATCGTTCCAAAATAAAGACCAAATACATATACAAGAAATAAAATAGTCTGAGTTAAATGATTTTTTTACTCTAAAACCAACTATCACTTTTCATTCCATTCAACCTTTTTTTCAGTTTTCACCACGAATCCTTTATTTTGAAATAGCGCAGTTTTAGACTTTTAATAGTGATTAACCGCCTCGAGATCTTTACAACGACCCAACTGAATGAAAAACGTGTTTACTCTACTCTCGTTACTCGATTAAACGTCCAAATTTATTTCCCCGAAATCGCGTCACAAACGCCATTCCCATCCGAAGACGCGTGACGTTTTCCAGCCGTCCATCTGGTTTTAACTAAACCGTCCACACTCGAGCGCTCAACCGTACGGATGCGTAAAAAAGTCCACTGTCAAGCAGCGCCTATTTTCCGCCTGATCCGACTATTTTCGCCGCACACGAAAACTCGCGCGCCCACATTCGCGTCACGCAAATTTCACCGTGGCCGAAAAAAATGCTTATGACGCGCATCTCTGACGCAAATAGCGAAACCGAATTTTTCGTGAAAAACATGCGTGGAAAATCATTCGTAGACGTATTTTTGGTTAATTTAAAAGAGGCGGAATTTTGTACTTTATGTTAAAAAAGTCAATTACGGAAAAGCTTTTAGGCTGAAATTGGGATTGTTTGTGAACAATTGTTAAAATCTACAAAAAAACCCCATAGAAGTTTGAAAAATATAGACGTTGAAATGGGTTCCAGAAAAATGTAGAAAAATAACATCAGGTAATTTGCTAATCTTCGAACGCAATATTTCAAGATCGCAAGAAAAGGACTCAAATATTTTTCCTCAAAACCACACCTACAATTTTGAAAATGTTCACATATTTACGCTTTTGCAATAATTAGTATTGCTTCCTTAATTTCAGTATCCTTCATTTTGTACGTACAAATCTTGTACGCTCTAATATCTTCTACTGTGGGGTACATATGCATGAATATGTTAATCAAATTTGGTGAAACTGACCGAAGATATTATTGGGACGACAAAATTAATTTACCAAACGATTCGCTCAAATCAATCAAATTATTTTTCTGACCATATTCCGTTCCGAGAAATGGCTGTCGATCACTTTATTCAATCGCGCGCCCAAACAGACAACCGTTGTCAGGCTCTATTTTTTACGGCGCTATTTCCGTCGCCCTCTGTCGGCCGCGCCGGCACACTCACGCTCGACGAGATTCTGCGTCGGGGCGCATAATTTTTTTACGGGAAAGCCCTTTCGAGAGACGAAATCCGGCAGAAAAGTTCGTCAGCAGTCGGCGCGGTATGAAATATAAAACTGTCGAAAGAGCCGGGTGTTCGAGGGTCGAGGCTGACCCTCCGAGCCATTAATCCGCACATAAAAAATACACCAGTTTCACTTGGCGGAGTTCCGAAACTCGCGAATCTTTGACCGGATGGGTCTGTCAATTAGTTAGACGGAAAGTTGTCTCAAAAATGGAATCTGTTAGAGGTTTATCTAAAGATAAAAAAGTCTGGTGAAACACTGTCTAGTAAATATTTTCAGAATGTAGAGTGTTATTATGTCGATCACATTCTGCGCATATTAAGTAATTCTAGACTTGTATTGTTTGCATGGTTTTCGACCTTAATGTTGCAGTTGATGGAAATGATAAAATGAAGTACTCAAACCCCAAAATCGTCTAACGGCAAAATTGTTGAATTTTTTAACTTCGAAATTCCTACATCTTTGCAGTTGAACAGGTGAATAAAATTGCAGGTAAATAAAATTGCAGTTGTCCAAGTGAAGGAACGATCTGGAATTCGCGCTAGAAATCATGGCGCCTGAATCAGGTTGATTTACATTCATGGATTGTTCGCGTCATAATTGTGTTTATGAATTAACGTGAAATTGGATAAATGGGCTACGTTATCGGCTATTGCAGCCGCGCGGCTATAATTTAAAGTGCAAGTATGTGCGAACACCATTCATCGGCCCGAGATCCATAAATGTCGCTGTTTGCGTCACATCCCAACTCCGACCATAATTCCCTCCGAATAACGCAGGTCACCGCCGGCGACCAACTTTCCTCGCGACTTTTCCACTCTCGGTCAATTTGTTTCGCACGCGACAAACTTGCCTCACTTTTCGGCATATCGGGGAAACTTCGCGTATAAAACTATCCATGAAAAATGTTATGTACACGTATTCGTCATATGTACATACATACATACCCAGGAAAAAATGATATATGGATCATATATTTATATACATATATTAGGTCCATGCCACGTATTTTTTGTTAATTAACATTTATAATATGTACTATACATCAGGGATAGGCATTATGGTATCGGTAAATACGCGACATATCGATACCGGGTATCGAACAATCGGTCGGATATCCGATACTTCAACGAGTATCGAAGTAGTATCGAGCACTACAACATGCGGAATTTTGCCCATCCCTGCTATATACATATTAGGGTGGCCTTACAAAATTTTTTTTCTACAAACACCGGAAAACAATCCTATGTGATCTTTTTCGTGCCAAGAATCGTGCGCAAAGTCGAAATTTTTTGCTAAGCGAACGCAAAGTGGGGGACAAATCTGTGAAAAATTTCCTGGCAAAATACGGACATTTCTTGAGAAGATTTAAACAATTGTAGATTTTGATAGATATTTCCTGGCTGCCAACGGAAATTTCATGTTGCCACTATTACTTGTTTTAATCTTTGCACGAAATTTCCTTATCTTCCCAGGAAATATACACGGGGAGAAAAAATGCCATTAAACAAACAACAATCTCGGTCTAGAACGGTAACTGAAATTCGCTGTTGAGACAACAGCGAATTTCTTTTGAACCAATAGTATGTGTTCAAAAACTAGCTCGATGTAGCGCGCGCAATGTTGAAACAAAAGCAGATCGCCCTTTGTTAAAAAATAGACACTGTTGTTTTCAAAATCTGACTTCTACTACACGTTTGCTGTTGATTTTATTCCAGTTTTTCTCCCCGTGTATTTTTCATATTTCCGGGCAATTCCAATTTTTTTTCTACGGTATTGCCAGGAACTTTTAACGCGGATCTCAGTACATCTCTCAGTTGGTCAAATAGACTACCAAAGCGTAATTAATGGTGTATTTAATAAAGGACGATTTTCGACAAAAATGTGCGGGCACAAGAATCATCGCCTGTGCGTCCACGTGTGGCTGATCGGGGACCTTCCCGCGGTGTGCCTGTCGTCGGTAGATACTTCACAACACCTGGAGTTCAGCATCGGCGACGTCCGGATATCCCATCCCAAACATTTGACTTGTTCCTAACCTCCCTTCCCACTCCCGCTCCGTCTTGATTTCCGGCACGTCCCGTGGCGCACACTACTATCGTTTAATTTTTTAATATTAAAAAACGTACATTAAAATCAAGAAATACTTGCGAATGGTAATATTGGGACCCGTCAGGGACCCGGATCACAAAAGAAGAAGAAGAAGCAGAAGAAGAGTAGAAGAAGACAAAAATATGCGAGCATAATTAATGCGTTGAGCTGCATTAACGAGGTCGCGCATTCAACTATTAATGGATTATTCCACATAGTCCGTAAACTATGTTTAACGCTTAATGGATTATAAATTATTGCTAGCGTGGTTTGCAAATGTATTATGAGTAATGGAGCACCGTAGAGTGCATTAGACGCTTTAGCGGTCGGAATAAGAAAAATGGACCTAATGTATTAGGCGGAATCAGAGAGATCAGGGGGAAATTACAATTGTTTTGAGTCAAAGTTATGGAGAACTCAGAATGTCTGAGCGGAAATTATAATTTCATTGATGAATTGATTGATTTGTTGTGTATGCAGAAGTGATCGAAAACAAACACGACAATTGTAAAAGCGAAATATTTTGTTGCACAATATTGACTGTCCTGATAAAGCAATTGTTTGATTCGCGTCGGCATATGAAAAAATCGAGCTTAGAGTTTTGAGTGGGAAGTACCAAAGTTTCGAAATGATATGGAGCTGGAAAAAACGAGTTTGGGTAAAAATGAGCGACTGTCATTCAGATATTTGAACAGATATTTGAAAAGTCGATTGACACCGTGGAACGATCGTACGCGTCAAGTATTTATGAGTGCGAAATCAATATTTAAATGCGCCATTTAACTGGCCGACAATTAATATCAACTTGTCAAATTTATCATCGAGAATGAGCGAACAGAATACGATAATCTGACAATTTTGTTGCGTATTTCTTATTCGGAATTCTTAGTCGGTGCTGTTAACTGGTTTAAATTTGTCCAGCAATTGCATTGGTTAAATGAACTTAAGGTGTAACTTCAAGTCTAGAGTCACGGAGTTAGTGTGTTTTGAAATTATGTTCTTAATACATTAAAAATGTT
>JABFPB010001947.1:0-22392 GCA_022817645.1 Ceratoteleas bidentatus
ATTTTCTCTGAATGCTTCTCGAATATTCCATTTATTATGCAACTAAACTAAAATACAATATCACAGTTTACAGCATTCTCCCATTTAAAAAGAGCAAACAATGCTGTAGTATTTCTGAAATAAAACATTTCTGTTGACCTTCTCTGTTTCTTTTCAATCATTTACAACCTACTCATACATCTTCCTCACTGAAAATTAAACTCAGACGATATCTCAACACTTCATCCCACACGAAGAAAAATGTTTGGTGCGACAACAAAAATTTGGTTGTGACAACCAAAATTTTGGTTGCGACAACAAAAATATGGTTGTCACAACCAAAACAAAACCACCATTGTTCTCCGTGCACTCATTTCACATACCCAGCAAACCACCCTTCAAAAAAACCTTTCCACCGATCAAAATCTCCAAAAATCCCTAGAATTCCACTCCCTCCGATTCCCATCGCCACCTGTCGCTTGAAACGCCGGAACTGAACCGCGGTAAACGTTTGCAGCGGCCTCTCTCGCTCGCGCGCGCTAACAAACGAGAGAAACGATCTCGACCGGAGTCTCGCAATCGCCTACCATAACTGGCGCTTTTATATTCGTTCCACTCATTTATTAACATTTCGTTTGATTACATTCGTCGGTTCGGCGAGTTTCGCGCGCAACCCGCGCCGTCCGTTCAGCGTAACTTTCTCACGCTCGGAACGCCACTTGTGAGTAAACAGTCGACTTCTTCCCGCTCGTAGCCGAGACACCGAAACTCTCTTCGCAAAACAACCAATAGACTGATCTACGCAAACAATGTTTCCAGTCCCATTTCGCGCGTCAATTTCGCTTCCACTGAGCGCGAATTGACATGTTCGCCGCTGCAGCGACGTTCGGCGCCCGTTAGCCTCTGTGTGAGTAATTCTCTCACTCATCTTCGACGCTGCATTTCGTAAACAGTCGCGTGGTTTCCCCGATATCGGCCGAGTGCCGTCAGCGCGGCACCTAAAGTTGCCGGAAAGAATTGCACAGAGTCCCGGAGCAACGAGACAATAAAGTTTAATTGTCAATTACGGCCGACGCCATATGTAGAGGACCGCGTTTATATTATGCATTGGCACGCGTTTTATGTCAGTCGTTGCGAGCGAGCTGGCGGTTGAATGTTCGTTATGAAAGGCGGGTGAAAAAAGTGCGTTTGAAATCGCTTTTTTGTTTGTATACATAGGATACCCTACAAAAAATACTTCATAGAAATAAATAGCATGGATAAAAATGTTTGGTTGTGACAATCAAATTTTGGTTGCAACAACCAAATAATTTGATTATTTTTTAGGTAACAAAATTATTTGGTTGTAGCATCCATATATTTTGGTTACGATGTTTTGGTCACAGGAACCAAATGATTTGGTTTTAGAAATCAAATTATTTGGCTGTAGCAAACGAATATGAACAAACAAATTTAGTTGTAGCAAACAAAAAATGAACAACCAAATGTATTTGATCGCAACAACCAAAAACATACACCCAAACGTATTTGGGTGCAGCAACCAAAAATGAACTTTACAACCAAAACATTTGGTTGTTTCTATCAAATATTCAGTTGTCACAACTAAGTCGCTCCAATCAAATATTTTGGTCACAGTAAAACATTCTATTTTCTCTGTCATAATTCAATTAATAATTAAACAATTCACCAAAAAACCTCATAGAAAAGTTTTCTAATACATTATCTGAATATCAGTTCTATTCTATTCTGTCTAATTTTAAATTCTGCAACAAAATAATTTTTTACCGATTTCCACAACCTATTATCAGATGTACAAACATGAATTTTTCTCTACTATTTCCAATTCCAGTTAAATTCATATTTAAAAAAAGTTAACTTGAATTCGTACGTCGGAATTAAAAATTTTTACTGCTTTCAAACCAGGTTAAATGAATTTTATATAATTTCAAGGAATACAAAATTTGGCTAAAATAACAATTTTCTATTTATTTCTATCAATAATTTTTGCAGAATAGTGTATGGAGGGAATGTTTGCATTTTGAACAGCATGATACATTACGTCAGAGGAATGCTGTTTTGACAAGTGACTCTATTCAGCGCATGTTTCGTGAAATTTAAATATTAAAGGTTTCGCGTTTTGTGTGAGATGTGTGTGTAATTTAATTGATAAGAGGGGTAAACAGACAGTTGAGTGTGTTTTTAATTGCAGAGTTTTCGACGACTTACCAGTACTCTGTATGAGCAGGCTCATCTGTACAGGAAAAATATTCCATGACTTCAACACTTAATAAATTGTGAGTATTATTGAAGTAGTTGATTGGTTTTGGGTAACTTGACTGACAAATAATTTAAATGTTACGACTGTTAAGTGGCTATATAAACATTTTTCGTTTTGTTTGGTTTATTTTCTTTTGTAATACTGTGTCATTTTTTGAAAAGTATTCTAAAAGAAGTTCCATTTACGCACTGAAAAAATAGTTAGAAAAGCCTTTAAAGCTAAGAAGATTCCGCTCATCATTAGAATATTCCTCTTATCAGAAGAATATTCCTCTAATTATAAGAATAATCTTCTAATTATCAGAGGATTTTTTTAGAGTGTGGCCACTAAGTGTTTTACAAATGTTTCAATTCGTTGTCAATATTCCGACGATTATGTTTCATTGCTTTATGAAATATACATAATTGTAATGTATTCAACAGATCTCTGTTTTGATAATTTCGGAACTCTGTTTTTAAGAGTTCAATTATTGAATGTTTATGTTTGACTGTGACTAAGTTCTTCTATTTTTTCTGTATTGTTTATAATACTCTAGAATAAATCTAATGTTACTGTTAATCATATTCACCCTATTTATGACACAGAATAATCTTGTATATATTTGTGATTGAGATAATATAAGATCAGTTTACAAAAAGATGATATGTGGATTTATCCAGTGATCAGAGGTACAAATTCTCTAAGAATTTTTGGATCTTAGACTCTAAGATCCAACAAATCTCACTTTCAAAAACACCCAATAATCAAGCAATCAAACCTCCTGAAGGGCTTCTGTGTCAAGAGATAGGGCCCTCCAAGTGAAACTTGTTGGGATTCAGCATGAAGAACAGCTGTGATTACTTCTACTTTCGACATATTAATGTTACTCACAACTCTTGCACAGAAGTTGTGCTTTTCTTTCATTTCGAGTACAATACGAACTACTTTCTCTCTAAACTGGATGACAAAATATTATATGCAATGAAAAGTTATGAAAAGTTTAGATGAATTAGCTAAGTCTGAGAGAATAAGCCTGTATATTTTAGTTGAAATACTTTTTGACTTCCTGTAAAAGTATAGTACTCCTTTTCTTACCTATGTTGTAAAATGATGTGAATTAAGGGGATACTGTACCGTGAATGGTAAAAATCAATCATTTTTACCTGATCTTTCGAATTTTTTGTATTTGACAATGTTTGATAGTTAGTTTAGAGATTGCATTAAACTCGACAGTTAGTGTACTATTTACAAACAATTTATTTTAAAATGGTTGTTTTTTAAAGGATTAAAGATTTTATTGACCAAATTTTAACTAAAGTTATGACTTTATTAAGTTCAAACATAACAAAAAATAGATAAAATGGATAGGTTTCTTTAACCGTTAATTTATTATTAAAAAATGACAAATTTATTGTTAATTACATGTCTTCTTTAATATTTATTCAAATTCCATCAAGACCAATTATTGTTCTTCGAATAAACATTTCATCATGGAGAATGTATCATCAGTGATATATGAATGACTAATATTATAATAGCAGATGTATACAAATCGATAATTAATAATAAATGACTGATTTTAGGTTCGTAGAAAATGACAGTTTTAGCCGAAGAAAAAAATGAGGATGAACAGTTGGCTCCACCCAAGAAAAAACCTTGTCTGTCGCTTTCAGGACGCAATCGCTTCACCACTCCAGCTCAGATCCAAAGTTCGGTGTTGAAAAAGGAGGATCAAACAATATACCCCCTTTTTTCATATGGTACAATTGACTGTTTTTATATCCTGACATAGCAAAAAATTTGAGATTTCAAGAAACACTGCTGAAGGCAAAAAGGAAAAACATTTTCTAAATTTTGCACAAATTTAAATAATTCTTATTGGCTACTTTACAGAGAATCTTTTCGGTTCTTAAAAATGTGCTTTTAACTTATGAAAACAGATTCACATATTTATGTAATATTAAGATATTTTACAATTATTAATTACACAGGTAAAATAAATATTTAAATATCCAAACTTTTATCGTAAACAATTATTTTGTCAAATGTGTTACGTTATCATGAGAATAACTTTTGCAACAATTCATTCTTAAACTACAAGGTAAATGATCCATTTTCACAGTCTAATACATAACTACTAATGATTTGAAATTTTTATGTTTTATCTGAGGAAGAATAGTTCAAGGTATTCCTGATTTTAGAATTTCACGATACTTTCAATTTTAAATATGCTTCTTCAAATGCGTTTGAATAATTGAGTACGAGGTTAATACTGTATGATGTATTAAATTTACATATACATTTCGATATACAAGTAACACAAAAAAGTACTTAGTTTCACAATTGACATTGTTCTTATCAATTAACGAAAAAACTGTAATATATTTTGAGCTAATGTGGAATTTAGGCAAAGTAGGTTAAGGATTCCGAGTTTGCATCCATTTACCTTTTATGTTATTATGCTACATTACATGCAAACACGAATATAAACAATTTCAATGAAAACACACATTTATTGTCATACAAAAATACACACTAACAGCTGTTCTTCAATGTTCACCAGGTACAGACAAAATGTTGAATGGATGTCGAAATCAGCCAGGTGCTTATCAAGACCTAAATTGTCCCCCAGATGACTCGAATGACGGTTTAAAAATAGCATCGTTATGCAACCTAGGGAACACATGCTTTTTGAACAGTGTTCTATACACACTGCGATTTGCACCTTCCTTTTTGCATAATTTGCATCATTTGGCAACCGATTTGAGTGCACTCAATGAGAAGCAGCATCAGACCAAGGTCAGCAATTGTTCCATTACACATTTTACGATCCACTTTTACACAGTCATGATAATAATGTCGATAAATTACATTTTGTTGATTATGTAATACATGAGGAACAACTAAATTCATAGTCGTTGCAGGTGAAATCAAGTTCGCTGGGTCGAACAGGGGTACCTTTGACCACCAGTGGAAGTCGAAGTTTGAGCAGCAAAGACCTTCTCACTTTTGCCGGTTCTGCAAATGAAATTAAACCTAGAATACAATATGCTACGGAAAAGTTGCATGAGCTGTTTACGGCGCTGCGATTAGCTGAAGTGAAAGACAGTAGTGATGCTTATCAACCGGATGCCTTTCTACAAGCTCTCAGGTATATTATTTCATTGAGTGAGCCATTTTTGGTTTAATATATCTCAATATCAAGGAGATGTAATTAAACAATATAATCAGGTCCAAAAATATTAAAAAGTGGATGATCACCAGGGCAATTAGTAATTGTAATAGCACTTTATGCTATTAATTTTGCATTATATTAAATATACATTATGAATATTAAAAATTACCAAAAATGGAGAAAAAATTCCAACAACTTGAAAATTTTACAATCAGTTGAGACTTTATTATTTATTTTGATTTTTTTTTGTTTTAGGGAAGTCAATCCTATTTTTGAAGGTAACCAGCAACAAGATGCTCACGAACTCCTAGTCTGTTTGCTCGATAACATTAGAGAAACATTTCAATTGCTTGTGAAGCACAGAGAATCTCAGTTCGGAGAACGGAACAGAAATTCTGAAATAAGCATAAAAAACGGGAGCGAAAATCAATCGGAAAGTAGCAATAACTCAAAGAGAGCTACACAAAAGTCGTTGAAAAAGAAAAAATCCAAGAGCTCGAATCAGATGACGTTTACGATGAATCTGAATGGAATGACGACTCTGTCCAAACCAATGGAAAACGGGCATGCAGATCATCAGAAGAGCAATGGCGGACCCCCGATCCCCAAACCTGAAAGTAAGAAGTGTTTCATCTCTGAGGATTTCGAAGGAGTCACGCTGCTGCGAACCACTTGCATAGAATGTGAGAATGTCACTGAAACGAAAGAACGATTCAGCGACATTTGTGTCCCCATTGAACCGGATTGCTCAAAAGAAGGTACATGAAAAGAATTTGTTTATTTTTTAGAATTATTATGACATTTATTACGTAATGAGTATTTGTATGATTACCCATTTATTTAAGTTATGTGAATAATAAAATGACGTATTGTATTTTTTAGAAGATGAAAGTGAGATGTACAAACGAGCTGTCGTTACAAGTGAACTTTTAAGTGGAACGGAAAAGTATTGGTGTTCTAAATGTCTTCGCAAAAATGAAGCAAAACGATCCGTTTGCTTTCCGGTGCTTCCCCGGCTGCTCATTTTACAGCTCAAAAGATTTTCAACTACAGCTGGGTAAGATACATTTTATGTGGATATTTCTTTTTTTATTTCTTATATCCATTTGGGTGACTGAATAAGTTCTAAATATTTTATTTGAACGGCATTAGGTAGTTCGTTATTAAAACATTTACTTCTCGATTAATCCTTGAAGTATTGTTAAATAAAGTGTATTCGATAATAATAAATTATTGACGTCTTCATATTATAGTAATAAATGTAAGGTACATTGGACAAAACTTTATATATACAAGTTTCGTTTAATCGTAATTATTTAAGAGAGAATTATATTATGTTTAGAATTTGATTACAATTATTAATATGATTAAATCTTATGAAATGATAAAATGTTAAAACAAAAAAGTGAAACCATACTGATAAATAAATTTGCAATAAATATCACATTTTTTAATTATACAGAATAAAGTTTTTGGAGAATCAAATGCAATGAACATGAGTTTTACACTTACAAAAAAGCACAAAATGCGATTCATAGTCCTTATTAAGACAACTTTTAAGTTTCTAATTTTCTCAATTTAAATCACAGACAAGCTAACCTTAACATACAAACACCACAAACGAACTATCAAGAAATTCACCTCCTTTCCATTTTCCATTTTCTAAACAACCAACTACCAATCATCTCCAAAAATTGAATTCCTCTACATTCCATTTTCCAAAAACCATCCTCAAATCCATCACCTCCACAAAATCTCTAACTTCATCCGAACATACATCCATCCTCCGTCCATATACATTCCCAAGTAAAATGATATATGATTTACATATATAGCGTATATATATTTCATATGTAGGGTATATATATATATGTGACATATAAACTCTATATGCAACAGTGTATATGGTCTACATATAAATCTGCTCTTTATACATACGCTTATATATGCGACATATAAAATGTATATATGTTGCATATGATCTTATATATGTGATATATATGTGCTATATACCCGTGTTGGGAGTATAATTCCGTAATAAAAAAAAATTTTACGGTTTATTTCGAAATTTGAGCACGGAATTTCGTATATAGGGTTCGAAAATTCGTAATCAAGTTTTAAAAACTAGGGATATTTCGGACCTCGGTTACGAAAGTTCGTTAGTAGATTACAAAAAATCGTAATCGATTGAAAAAAATTCGATTACGATTTTCGTAATTTACTCACGAAATTTTTTAACCCAGATCTGAAATATATCTGGTTTTTAAAACTTGATTACGAATTTTCGTATCCCATGTATATAAACCGTAACATGTTTTTTTTATTACGAAATTATACGAACTCCCCAACACGGGTAAACATTATGTATAATATAATTACATAATTATGATGCGTACAATTAGCTATAAAATTAACTGTGAAACAGTAAGTATAAACATTAACACATAACGTATTATTTGCGAAAATGTTTATTAATTCCTACAATCTATATTTAGACTACAATCACACAGTTGTTCTATGATTATTTTTTCAGTCTTATAAGAGAATAAGTAGTTTCAAGAGAATTGTAACATATACAAACTAGGTATAAAATATTACTTAAGGTGATGTTACACTTATCCGATTCCTACATTATCGGCATTCAGTGCATTTCTTGCAATTTAAATCTATTGTGGAAAACTACAATAGATATGATAAAACGGTTAAATCATTCGATTGTTGAATTCACAAGGATCATTTTGTGAAATTTTGATGGATATCAATTATTGCTTGACTTCGCATTTAGGGAACGCGTTTTGTCCAAAGGTTTTGGGGTTAGATATTTTTCATTCAAAACGCGTTCCCTCACGACGACTTCAATATTCAACCAATCTTGTTCAAAATCTGCAGACATATTCCTCGTTTAACAAAGAATCTCGTGATTTCACGGTTTTCAAAACTATTATTTAGTTTATGAATTATTGTTAAAAAAATCACGTCTGGTGCAAAATGGCCGATACAGAGTTGCTCATTCCGTTCGACATCACCTTAATAACACTTATTTATAATATAACAAGAATTAATGAATGAGACATCGTTATTAATACTAAAAAATATAATACTAAACTGCACGAGTTTTCAGATAGAAACAAAAGTTTAAATTTATATATAAAGTATATATGTCCTATATATATCCCACATGTATATCACATATATACGTATAAACAAATGAAATCTATATACGTCATATTTACGGTATATACACCATATATGTAACACATATACAGTATATATACGCTATATAAGCATCATATGCCATTTTACTTGGGTTCCTTCTCACTCTCAACAACCGTCCTTAAACCCTCCCCGACGACCTTGCCAAATCAATCACCTTCCCTTCAAATCCCCCCACCCTTCCACCACAAAAAGCCGTCCCCATAATTGCCGATTGAACAATTATTTCATTACCCCCACCCCTCCAATTAACCGTCCCTTGAGTCGTACCCAACAACCAGCTCTCATCGCAAAAACCCCTCAGTTCCACAGAAAAGATCATCAACCACATGCCGACACCTCCGGTCCTGCAGTGTTTTTGCGAGGAGTGCTGCGCCGACGCGCAGCGAGGCCGCGAGTCCCGGCATACCTACAGCCTCTACTCGGTGATCATGCACCAAGGTGTGACGATGACCGCCGGCCATTACGTCGCCTACACCAAGCTGCCCGAGGCGTCCGCCCAGAACGAATACCTCGGCTGCAGCCTCAACTCCGCCGGAAAGCCGGCGAGCGCGCCGCAGCCCGACGGTGGCGCCACCGACAAGTCCTTCAAGTTCCGACTGACGAAGCTGCTGCGCAGCAAGCCGAGCGCCGCCGAGGCGAAGGAGCCGCCGGCGCGCACCGGCTGCCGCGGCCTGGAATGTTGCGGCGTCTGGCAGGAAAAACACGCGGGCAGTTGGCTCGAGTGCGACGACGAGGCGGTGCGGGTCATTCCTTGGTCGGAGCTGCGGGATAAACTCAAACCCAATCCCAGGAACACGGCGACACCGTACCTGCTGTTCTACGCGAGGTCGACATAAGGGAATTCCGGATGAAGGCTGTTAAAATGCAAAGGGGGGGGGGGATGGTTAGGGGGTAAAAGAGCCATTGGAGACCGTTAGGTATTGGGATCTGTCATGGTTCTGGATCGGAGCTTTAACCCTTTTTTAATCAATTTCGATATTTTGTGTATTTGTATTATAATTGGAAGAAAGGTAATTAAACTGAGGATATGAGCATGGTTAATTTGTCGTATTTTGAGCAGACCTCAATGCCAGATCCCAGTAAATTGTGGAAACAGTCGTTTAGAGAGCTGTATGATACGATAGGATATATGATTCGATACGATACGATATGATATTATTCGATTCGATACGATACGATACGATACGAAACAATACGGTATGATACGATACAATATGATTTCATACGATACGAAATAATGTGATATGATGTAGCGTGTATAATCATTAATACGGAATTACTGCCAATGGAAATGCATTTGCATGTTGGTGCTTAAAAATCAGACTGCAGATCCGGTCATAGATACATGTAGTTACAGGTGAAAAGGGTCCTAATGGTGTCTGATGGTGATACTTTTTGTTCGATTAAGGCATTTTTTTGGTTCGATTAAGGCATTCGTCGCATAAATTTATTGGTCTTTGGAGGGAAATTGTACATTTTTAGCAGAGAGGGCACAGTCTTGGTTTGTAATTCGAGGACTTCGGTGGTAACTGATGCATTTCTACGAGTTGTTTT
Source organism: Ceratoteleas bidentatus (assembly GCA_022817645.1). Classification (NCBI taxonomy): domain Eukaryota; kingdom Metazoa; phylum Arthropoda; class Insecta; order Hymenoptera; family Scelionidae; genus Ceratoteleas; species Ceratoteleas bidentatus. The sequence continues at coordinate 10,182 of JABFPB010001947.1, forward strand.
TCATTGTCAGTTTTTGTTAATATGTATTTATTGCGCAAGCGCACAGGTCACATTGGCTTAATGAAGTAATTTTTTTTCGCGATTATTTTATGCATATAAAGATCTTATGAGAGCTGATTTTGGGAAAAGCAAAAACATTTGTTGAGTTCAGATATGATATGTTGAAATGATTTGTTGAATTTGTAGAGATGCGTTTGATTGGGATAATTTGGATAAACAGACTCGTTTTGTATACTGACTTTTGTTTTTTTTTGGCTTAAAGAAATTGCACTTATTTATCGAAGTGAGGGAAGGCGTACTTGTCTCATTTATTTTCAAATGCCCTGAAAATCCTTTTACTTTAACAGTGTGAAGGTGCATGTTAACAGGTTTACCTGGATTGCATATATATAAATATATTGTGTAACGACAAACTTGTGCGTTTTGTATATATATAAATTAAATGTGTATACAAAGAAACTAAAAGTCCTGCGAGAGGCTTCATGCCAAGCTCTGCTACAATTGTAATTAAAAATAAAAAACAGAACTACAGGCCTCGACATTGTCTCTATTGCTACATTAAAATACCATTATCATAAATATGCCAATACAAAGCATTTTAATGTACATTGTCAATGTAACATAAATATGAAAATCTTACACTACTTCTTACACTAAATATCCAGAGATATCAAGAGATATTATAAATAATTTAATAATTTTGTATAGATGTGCAAATTCGGAAGAAATTGCAGAGCTAATTATGTTTAAGTAAGCTTAAATTAAATGTAAAATGATAATAGAATTGCAACATTTAAAACGATATTTCAATTTCATTTATAAGTCATATCTAACAGGCTTATAATTATCATTCTTTAACATGCTTGTATTTTTAATCTGCTTACATGTCTTTTTTATTGCTAACTTTTACATTGGATTTAGTGTGAGTAAAATTCTGACTTTTATATATGAGCAAATGTACCAACTAATAAATCCATACATTTTATACCAAATATCCTCTGCTATCCTTTATATTGTACAGTGCCAATCATAATCTTATTTCAGGTACAATGTTACACCTTTCATAATATTCATAAACTATGTAAATGGTTTACACTGTATCTGGAATACAGACGACTTCAAATTCTGATACCAGAATCTCATGATTTCGATTATGAGACTGATGAACTTTGATAGACATTACAATATTACACATTGAAATTGTTCTATTAGTCTTGTAACAAACGCTGTCTTATTTAGACATTTTTCCTAATATAAAAGACAGTGTCTTTTTTGATAAAAGGTTAATGGTTTTTCATTTCTTACATTTTTGGTAACGCTTATGTGATTAACTGTTAGAAGAAAGTTCAGAAAGTAAATTTTACATTTTGTATTTAGAATTGTGGCATTTTACAGATAATTTTCATTAATGTCACTGAAACATTGCTATTCTCATGCTAAAAACAAGGTAAATTCATTTCCATCATACAAATATCTAAGTTGAACTAATACACCAGTAACCTATTTTTATATATATATATCAATTTCCGAAAAAGTGTGAATTTTGCAAATTTTTCACTACGATTTTCCACTATGATTGATTAATAATTATTTCATTTACTTTGAATTATACATTTCCTTTGAACTATCATGAATTTTATTGATGAACGATTAACTCATAATCAGAATAACTTTTTCAATGAATAAAATAGGACAACGCTTCCATAATTTATATGTAAATATACAGGGTACCGCAGAGATGTGGAAAACTTTCTAGAGACTAATTCTGTAAACTAATTCTACAATCTGTGGACAAATTAGAATATTATATTAAAAATTTGTAAACACTGCTCATCGCTGCTAGCTTGAAAACTGCATTCTAAATGTTACTATATCCATTTCAAAGTCCACTTATTCTTCTAATTTTTGTCTTTTCTTTCACAACAAAACATTTCTTCTCTAAACTGTTTGCTGCAAACAACCAGTTAATCATAAATGCAATTGCACTTTCAGTTTCCAACGACTGCTAATAGTATCCCCATAATTTACTGCTTTTGTTTGAGACGAAAAATGCTAGGATTTACGCATAGTTCATAACAAACAATCAGCTTCTTCGGTGGCTAACGAAACTGTAATTAAATGTTATTTATTCTCTATTATCATATTCCGTTTGACTTGAACCGCCCATTCTTCACTGCAAAAGTCGATCTACTAACGATAAAATGTATTGTCAATTTAACAACTCATTGATTTCGCAATTCCTAAGCATAATGTTGTAGGGTAAAATACCAAAAATCAAATACGTACAGTGACAAAGAATTTCTCAGACAATTTAGAGATTAACGATAATTTGTACAATGAAAGTCTCTAGCAAATTACTAAACTGTTAGGAATTCTTTTGAAACTATACACTCGGACACTTTATTTTGTACAACTTTACAAGCGACTTCTTCATCCGATTTGTAATGCGCCGCGAACGAAATTGATCCACGAAAGACTAATGTTTTGATAAATGGCAATTGCGACGAGTTTTTCTGCAACCGGCCTCAGCAAATAGTTGCATTTTTCTAGATGGCTGCAATTCGTGTTTGAAAGAATCGAACGAACTTTGTACGAGCGTTTAACGAATGCGCGAAGCAACGTAGCAAAATGGTTTATGTGATAATCCCAGCGCGTGATTCAGTGTGGAAATCGCATTTTGATTGTATACGGATGCATTGAGTGTCGGCATTTCGTTTTCCGATTAATGGAAGTGAATTTGTAACATAATGACCATTCGATTTGTCCAAAGAATAATTACTTCCCTGCAAAAGATGTTGGATCGAGAGGAATAGAAAAGAATTCGTTTCGTCAGTTTGAATCCAGATTTTTGAATTTAATATAAACAAATTCTTTTTAAAGAATTCAAAATTGGTGGTGGGAAACATTGATAAATCACCGGAATGGAATGGAATTGAATTTCGAATTATGAATTCGGAATCCACTAAAGAATTATTAAAAGAATTGAATAATCAGTTCTTTTCCATTCGTTGCTATCAAATATTTTTTGCAGGGTTACGAGCATGTATATATGTACACACCTGAGGCAAGAAAATATAAATAAGTCAATTAAATCGACGCTATTCTATGATTCCTTGTGATAAATTACACCTGTAAGAGAAATATGAGAAATAGCTCGAGTAGGCTACCGTTGAGAAATACCGCATTTTCTGAACTTGTTTGTCCAGAGCGACCTTGTTTGCAGCGACCTGCAGTTAGTTTTAATGGAATCCACTTCGCATGATGACCTGAGCAACATATTTTTAAGCCTAACTAAGCCTTTGTGAGTGTACGCCGCGCTGGCAACTGTAGGTAGATGTATATAATATAGACATAGGTCGATCGACTGTATTCCAGCAGAAAATACTCATTTTATTTTAATTATGAGGAACCTACACGGTGACATCGTCTGTGTGAAATGTATACGTTTCGATTTTACTCGTTAAGTCGACAACCACATGCAAGCTGTAGAAATGGACATAGTGGTATTGCGTTGTGTATATATACGAATTGTAATGACACCTTTCCAACTGTATATATGGCATTAAGGGCAAAAATATTTTTCTGTAATACTGAAGATATTTTGCATTGCCGTTATTCAATAATAAATAAGTAGAAAGATGAATCTTTGAGATGATTTAATTATTCCTTCTTATTTTAAGTTTTTGGTGTGGAAAATAGAGATACGATTTTGATTTTTGACTGAAGGGAAATGTTAATTAAGGAAATACTTGAAATGCGTTTTTATTCTGGTTTAAAAAACAAGTACATAATACATATATTTTACATAGTTTTGTAAAATAGCATTCATTTTTCACAAAACCGATCTGTTACGATTTGTCAAATAAAATATTTTGATTCTTCCAAATAGTTTTGTTTGCAAATCTTATTATCTATCTTATTAGATATTGTCTTAATGTCTTAAAAATGCTAAATAAAAATAAAAATCATCATCTTAATCGAACACACACCTTTTTTCGGATCCCAAAAACGCGATCAGATTTTCAACCATCGGATTTACATCGCATTTCGGCACTCTTATTGGCCAATTAATAATCAGCGCAGATTCACTGCCAAATTCATTGTCCGCGACGCAAAACACCATGTCCTCCAAAATGCGCCCAAAACGGTCATCCGTCATAACGCATAAAGTCTTCACCGTCCGCTTCGCACGCTTCCGGTGTTAGCGGGATAGCACTTAATAGTAGAACATACTATTATGCGCATCGAACTATGCTTTTTCTATCTTTATCCCGACTGTGCGCATATCTTGGCATTTTCTCGCGAGTCTTTCACACCTAGGGTTCGTTGATCTTGACCCGAGGTTAAGATTGTTCAAGGTACGATTGAACTTTTCTGTGGGGTATCGGTCTACACTTCTCGAAACAAGACTACACTTCCTGTTAACTAACGCTATCGCGTGCGGAACAAAAGTTTAATTGAAGAAAGTGCATAAATAAATGATTACACGCGCAAATTAGGCGTTAAATGTGTCTAAGGGAGCCTCGCCGATTTTTACGTCTTCTTTTTAAAAGAGAACGCCGGGGTGAAAAACACCGATTTTTATACATTTTTTAAGTTAATTGGTTATAAGTAAAACAAATTAATAAAATAATGGATGCAAATTGGAACTGGGACACTTTGAAAATTGGAAGGGGGACTGTTTAAAAAATGATTGTTTTTAACGATTCTTTGTAAATATCAAGTTAATTTGTAATTTTAATATATACCCAATTTTAAGTGCAAATTTTTTAAGAAAATTTTACGTAAAATGCAAGAAATTAGAAGGTAGGTTGAAATTATTTGAAAATAGCATTTTTATTTATTATTTAAATAATATTTATTATAATATAATTTAAATATTTCTTTACATTTCTATAAATTCATAGGAAGTTTGAAACATCTTAATTTTTTATATTTTAAGCTTATCAATTTGGGAAAATTAGAAATTAAAAAATTGAAATATATCGAGAATATTTTTATCATAAGAAATTACGGACATCAAACATTCCCTTTCAAATATTTGGAATATTCTTAAAATATTTTGTATCATTAGGGGAGTTTAAAGTTTGAAACTGAATGCAAAACGAACATTGAAAAGTAAATTAACCATTTTTCTATCAATTTTCATAATTCTACCAAACACACCATACTAAGCATCTCGAAGTATCAAAATATGTAATAATTATTTTTTATCCAAAAATAGAATTTTTGCCGATTTTTGTTGAACGATTCCTTTAACATCAAACTTTATCTTTTCATCTCAACGTGTGAACGATCGAACGGCCTCCGATTGAACAAATTCCACTTTAACGTCAATGATATAATCATTCAAATTGCTCGAGGTGCAATCTTAATTTTCCTAATTACAATCTAGATTGTAACAACTACACAATTCGCAGTTTCGCGCTCGTTGGAGGAATTATCGCGAGCGCGTTTCTCGCGCTGGAATTACGTAAATGGATTTCACAGTTCGCGAGATCTCGTGTTAACTGGACTGTTTGTTAATTGTGTGTACTGTTAATTGCAGTTTTTAGTGGTTTGTTCAAATTAGTTGCTTAATTGAAACCGGCTAATTTTGCACGTGCTCGTTGAGACGTTGAATTAATTTTTTTCGTGTCGGACGAAATGAAAAATTTTATTCTTCGGCGGAATAATAGCGTGATTCATTGACGATACAACGAATCATTTTTATTCGCGGAGATTAACAGTCGAAATAATGAAACAAAAGGAAAACCAAGCATGCATCATCTTTGGCTTACGGAATGTGTTTACAATTTTTTCTTATTTTGTGTTCGTTCTTTATTTAAGCCTAACTTAGGATGTCATAGAAATTTAAATTGCGTCATTGTGCGACCAAATAATGACGCAATTTTTAAATAATAATGCGCTTCTCGAACTAATGATGTCAAGTGTATGGAACACATGAAAAATGGTTAAAACGTTTTTCGGGTAATGAGTGAATCATCTTTCGGAAATATTTGCGAGACAATTAGTCTCAACTCTTTCGGGAACTCCGCTGAAAGAAACATTCGCCGCATATCGTTGGCTTTTTAGGGACTGCGTCATTCTCGGACGACTTGTTGAGCTTTAGTGCTAAAACTTGTCTGAAGTCTTGAATGAATAAAAACAAAAAAAAAATAAAAAATGTTCATTAAGTGTCAGTTTAAAAAAGTTCTTTTCCCTTTTAAACAAATGTATTATTCAATCAGCGTGTTACGTTTATTATCATTTAATAGTAATAATTAATCAAAGGTAAAATGGTGGGAAATGCTCATAAGAATGTAATTATATCGTAATTGGATAAGTATAAGGCAATACAGCAGCGAAAAAAACTAATAATACAAGAAGTTGTCAGATACGCCAGTATCGGGGCTCAATTTGTCGCTGCGAAGATATTTATGTACTATATAGGGAGCGTCATCCAATAAATTTCATCTGAATCGTAAAAAGCCAATAAAACACCGCCTTGTTGAGAAAAAGAATCGGTATGTATGTATCAATAAATCTAACTTCCCAATTAGTTAACAGTCCCAACTTCCGATCTGAAGAAATATCTTTTTGCCGACTCAAGAATATATGATGCCTGAAAAATTGTCATATATGAGGTTAAGTACCCAGTGATGGACAAAGTAGTTCTATTAATTTTTTTATCTGTTTAAGTTATATGAGTAAAAAACCAAATACTTTAGATACACTAATTTCCTAGTTAGAGTATTTCTATTTGAAAGTGGTAATAATTTTAACTGAGTTGAATGGTTTTGATTGATTAGGAAACGTCCACATTTTTTAACCAAAAGTAAAGGTATTTTATCAGGGGTATATAAGTATAAAAGTACTTGAAAAAAATTAATCAAAAGAAATAAGAAGGGGTAGAAATTTGAAATGTATTTTAATAGCTATTTCTACTTATTCATATATCCATTTTAATATTTATTAAAATCGTCTTACATTACTGGAGGAAATTGAGTTAACCATGAAATGTCTAAACACTGACAATTGCTACTAGCGATTAAAAGTAATTGAACACTCCAATATCCAATTCCCAATTACAAAAGTCAATTAAAAGTTTGTCAGTTCAATTACTTTGTATCACTTATTTTGTGCAGGGTATATATTTTCAACTCCTTAAACAAATTACACACTTTCAACACTTTTATTTCTCTACTACTCATTCGAAATTATAGATACACTCAATGCATCTGCTCTTACAAACATTGAAAAATCGCCCACCACTTATTCCATTTCGCCTCCAATTTTTCTCCTTCATTTTCAACTCCACCCACCTTCGAAAAAATCTTTTTCAACATACCACCGCCTGCAATTAATCACCGATCTCGCACCCTTATTACACTCGTTACCAAAAGTCCTCAGTACCCCTCCCCGCCCCAAATTAAAGCCCTCAAGGCACGAGCCGAACCTCGCGTAATTAAGTACGTGACGCGATAATTAATCGGCTCCTCGAAAGTAACCATTCGCAGCCCCGTATTGACATTCCGCCGACCGAAAGCGCATTATGCAACGCGCACCGTGTCATTCCGACATGCATTAAATGCAGGCACACTCGTCATTTGCGTGCCGCGCGTTACGAATAATAACGCGCGGCTGCGAAAGATCAAGTTCACGACCGTCGGGAATGCATCGCGACCGATTCGTTACACTGGGCCAAGGTCTTTTGTGTGAAATATAATGCCCCGGGTTGCTTCGGCACGCCTCCTGGATTTCGCAGGATTTCGTTCGTTGACCCCAAAAATCTGCCAAATTTCTGCGAAAGAACTTTATTTTTAACCGTAAAATTTATTTCAGAGGATTTCAGGTGTGAGAAATGGATACAAAGTCTTGAATAATATATTTCATACGAAGGGCGAAAAGCAGGTTTTTTATTTTGAGGTGCAAATTATATTTTTTCTTACCTGTGTGCAAATGTATGCATTATATATGCAAATATATAATGCATATATTATATATTTTTTTCAATATAAATATGCGTGAAAAAGGGGTGCGAAAAAGAGGTTTTATTTTGCATCAATTGTACTTTGAGTAAATAAGAAGTTATTACTTCCTACAACATAAATTCTAAAGATTATTACAATCCAGTCCAAAAGCCCACTCTTTATCCCACTTAGATTCGTTTGAAAATCAATCAGATTCGCAATCCGGAATCGGTACCGTTAGTCCGCGGTCGTCCGGTGCCCGAAAACATGCAAACGCGCGCCCCCTCGTGTCAACAAAAGCGACATAAATATGCGCTCAACTGTGTCCCCTTTGTCGCCGTCGGTGCATCCAGCGTGACGTGAATTTTCTGCATCCACTCGGGCGCAAGCGAGAACGTGACTCGCGCTCGGCGATGGCGCGCTCACGACGCACACGTAACTGAAAGTGTTATCGCCGAAGATTGCGGCGCCCCGTGTGCCGCCCGCGCCGCTAATCGTTTAATTAATTAAAGCGGCCCGCGCCGATACGCTATCGTGTCGCGCGACCATCAACCCCGCAAAAAACGTTTCATAAAAACAAATGGAAGTGAACTGAGATTACACACATAATTTCCTCAGTGGAAGGATTCCAAGTGGGATTTCAGTTCTATTCGATTCTGTTCTATTGCAGTGATATCGATGGTTCCAACGAGAAATGTTGAATTTTTTAAATAGAACTCGTTTTCCTTCAATTCCTTGCAAATATTAATTTTCTATTCTTTTCAATTCGCGTCAGTTCGAAATTCGAAAAATTGGAATTTGAATTCCCAAAGTGGAATTATTTCATTTCAGAATGCAAGAAACAGTTAATGGATTCCAAACAGGTGAAATTAATCTATTCTGTCTATTCCACTGAAACCGATGGTTCCTGTAACAAATTTTGAATTTTCAACTAAGAAGTCGATTTCGATTCAACCTCCATTTACATTTGAGAAAGTGCAGTTTGAATTCCCAAATAGGAATTTATTCCCCCAGTATATTCAAACCAGACTAAATGAATTCCAAGCAGGTAAAATAAATGTGGAGTTGGAATCGAAATCCAATTCTTTTATATATGTTTCTATCGGGTTTTAGCAGAGAAAAGACGCAATCAGCGGGAGACGCCGATAATTGTCCCTAATCCGAATGCGCGGCGCGTTATTTAGTGACGCGCGGCCGAACAGTTATGAGCGGGGAACGAAATCCGATCGCGCATTTACATATCTGATCCGGGCTGCGTTGTTTTAAGCATGCAATCTACATTAATGCATCTGTGCGCGGAGACTTCGGAGAAAAAAAGGAGAGAAATAGAAGGATAAACGGCGAAATAGATTGCCAAATTCGATTGCAGGCATGATGTCGTGCCAGGGCCCGCGAGTTCCTGCGTTCTCCCGCGGGTCCGTTACTCGGCATTAACATTTGCACAAAGCACGTCAAACGGCCCGAAAACGATTCGAGTGCAAAAGTGCCGGGGAAGAGAACTTTTGATTTGAAAATGTCTCGCCAAATTCGAACTTTGGTATCCCAGTTTAGGCCTAGCACATTTTCAGTAATTACGAAAAATGTAACCAATCTTATCTGTATAAGAAATTTCACATTTGAATGTGAAATTTTACATTAAATGATTAGACAATTTTTATCTATTTTCGCGAATGTAGTGTAGTCAATGATATTTTGATCTTGTGAATTTTAAAATCGTTAAGACAATTTATAGAAACATAAAAAAAGATGTCCTTCCGAAACGGTTGAGTAATTATTTACAAAAGTGTTTTCTTCAGAAACACATGTTTTTGTCGCCGGGATATCTATCGAATATGACTGATAGTTTAACAAAGTGAGAATGTTCATCAATGTCGTAGAGTAATGTAGTTAGAGGTATTACTGTCAGAAATGTCGTGTAATTTACTCAACAGTGTCTAGATGTTGAATAAACATCTCGCAATTAGTCCTCAAATCCTAATTAGTCATTGCTGAACAGTGTAACTTTACTCCAACTATCCTGTTACGTTTCCTAGAATATTTTTCAATCATATAAAAAAATACCGAAAAAATATAATATCAAACTTTTTTCACATCTCACAATATTTAAAAATATTTAAACTGTCCACTGACTTTACATTCTTATAAAAAGTTATTTCTTGGTTTATTTTGGTCCTTCTTATGGTTAATCTTACCGTGCTTACTTTGTAAGCATTATAGCCGTGGATATCACGCCGCAGTACTCGGGCGCATAATTATGATCAGTGGACACCTTAACTTTCGCGCGGGATAACCGTCTCGCAGCGACCGCACACGTTTTCGTGCCATTTCAATTAACGAGCTACTAATAATGTTATTGGCCACGTAATACTCATAAATTCAATTATTACGCGCGCATTAATAACGCCGTGGCAAATTTCATTGCGATTATTATCTAACGACAATGGCATTTATGTCACCGGCATTGGATTTACCATGGATGTGCAGTCGTTTATAGGATCGTCTTCGTTTTTGCGCGCTTTTTTATCGCAAGGATAATTGTTATGAGTAGGATAATCGTTTATTTTAAGATTTCGTTCTTGCGAAATATTCTTTTTCCATTTTTGAGAAATTAACAAAATTATGTTGTTTTGATTATTTGTCAGTTATTATTTATTATCTTTATGATTTTGAATATTACGAAGCTGTTTAAACAAAATCATTGTACATTGTAATGTTTATCAGGAATTTACTCATTTACATAATGTTGGCATAGTATTTTATACACTTTTTATGATAGATGTATATTTACATGATATATACACAAATACAGTGAATTTTACATAAAATTAAATAATAATCTAATATTGAAACTTCATTAACCCTACATTCAGAATTTTCGCTTCATTCGAGGTAAAATCAACCAACACAATGTATTTAACAAATTGTTCTTTTACAACATAAAAATGATATCCTTATTTTTATAAAAATTTTTAATTTTATCAGATATTATGTCAATTTTTAGATTTGTCCACATTTTTTTAAATTTAAATTACATGTATTTGCGTCTAAATTCTACCCTGAACTCAAATCCCAATGACTGACACAATTCCCTCAAAGTCTCATTTTTCCCGACATCTAAACGTTCCGCCGTAAAAGCCCGCTCGTATATCTTTTCGGCCGTTAAAAACAATCCGCGCGGAACAAAAGTCTGTCCGTCGTCCTCGCGGCGCGTTCCTCCTTTATCATAACTGCGCGTTTTTTCGCGCTCGATCGCGTCCCTCTTTCGAACGGGCTTTTCTCGTGGAAAATGATTCAGTCTTTTACGGCAGCCTTGGGACGCCGGTGCATCTCTCCGGCGCATTTTTCCTATGAAAATAACCGCGATGCAAGTTAAGAGACGGAGCACGAAGCGGCAACACGCGGCGACGTCGGCGAAGACGCTCCGCGCGCGAGTTATAAACAGGCTTAGGACTTGATTGCGAGCGGCCGTTCGCCGCGATAACCTGTACTTTTCGATAACGAGCCGATGATAAAATACGCAATCGCCGTCAAACGCGCGGCGTAAAATCGAAACGCGCTATCGCCGCGATATATAAACAGGTGACACTCGAAGGTAAAGAATGAGGCAATAACAAACATTCGTGTTATTAACTCGGTTATCCGCGGCAAGACGGATGGCCGCGAATCTATTGATAATACGTTTTGCTATCTTTTAAACACATGCCTTGTGCTGGGGAAAAAGCGCGCGGCGCGAATAAGTGGACTCACCGAGAATACATTCATCACGATTCGGTCGGGAAAGAGGATCCGAGGCGCCGAAGCGCGAGAAGAAAAAATGTAGCGAGCGCAGCCACGGGGAGTGCAATTTGCATCTGATAGAAGTTTAAGGAGGAAAGGATGAATTGTGGGAAGGTTTAGTAAATAAAGCTCTTCAACTGTAGTTGTAACGACGATTCTTATGGAAAATTCAGATAAACGAATGTTCGTTCTTATGGTCCCGGCAAAATATATTTGGTAGAAAAGATTAGAAGAGAATTGATTATTAAATAATGAATAATGAAGCTGAAGCTAGAAGACTATAGACTAGCAGATTTTAGAAAAATAATGCGCAGTTGTATCATTATATATTTTTGTCATTAATTGTGCCATTAATTGTATCATTAATTACTTTTTCTGCTCTGCGTAACTATACACTGCAAAAAAAAGTGTTTCATTTTAAGACACTTTTGTCCCTGATTTTAAAACACTTCATGGCGTTTTATAAATGTGTTTCATTTTAA
>JABFPB010001948.1:0-22399 GCA_022817645.1 Ceratoteleas bidentatus
TCAGCTAAACTGTGGAGTTGAATTAGATTTTTTCGTTTACTTGTCTCTATTTCAGGTAAATATTTACTTGAATTAGGTAAACCGTTTTTTTCCGTGTATAGTTATTAACTTCCAACTTGTTTCATTAAATTTAAACTATAAACAAATTTCAAAATATCAGAGTGGCCAAAAGTAATTTTAATAGCAAATTATAATCCCGAATTTCAATCACATGAAATTTGATCAACATTTAGAGCTCCAGTTCTAAACTTTGATTTCGATACTTCACAAAAAGTCGTAAATCCCCGACAGTCTCACCTGTCAGATTTCAAAATTGAGATATCATACCCTTTCCGTAACATCAGCGACATGCGTTTGTTGAAAAAATTGAACGCAAATATGTAATGATTGCTGGATGAAAAGAAAAAAGGGCTTCTTAATTACATGGCTCGCCTATTCTCATATCCCCCGGACGCAAAAACTGTAATCGTGTATTCATTTATCAGGCTTTTATGCTAGCTTCAAAACACATGTTCCTTGCGACAAAAAAGAGACGCTATAGTTGGTCACTAAGTTGTGCACTCCGCACCTATTTTACTTCGAGACGCGTCTACCCTTTTCTTCCTATGCCGCTAACCCCTACGACATCTGGTGAATACCAAACAACTGCGATGAGTAGTCGTGTTATTTGCCAGCGCGGCCCGTCTTAGCGTGTACTTATTGGCTGTTGCGCTATTACTCCTCTGTCTCCTAGCCCATTCTTCCGATTACTGATCTGCCCGGAATTGTTGTCCGTCTCTTTATAAGTCAACTTTTTGTTCGTAACACATTATGCACATATCACAGGTGCTTTGGCGTTGCGTGCTCGAGAGTTTAGAATACGCCTTTCGGCCTAACAAATGCACTTCCCGCGATACGAATCTCTTTTCTCGGCTGAGGCATACTGACTTTGGCCGAACTTGGCGGTCAATTTGATGAATACAATTACACGTGCATGTATGTCGCGAACGGGATAACTGCTGTGAGAAAAATTGGTTCGAAAAACATTTGGCCAGTTAGATAAGGGGAGCTGACACTGAACAATTTCTGAATAAGTTTTTAGTTGCCAAGGAAATTAAGTATCTAGTAAAAATAACAACTGTAGTCAAATTATGTACGAAAACTCTATGAATACACTTTTAACTTTGCTGTTGAGGTATTTCAAAACATGATCATTTTTAGTTTGGGATTTGACATTTCTAGAGACGCATTTTTCCGAAATTTTATTTTGATTTATTAATCTACACCATTGTGTTTGGAATTAAATTTTCTTTAGTTTGAGTACAAACTCAACAGTATTTGGACTATAAACGTAGAAACATTGTTAACATTACTTCAAATGGGGCCGTATGCTCAGGTTACAGGATTTTAACTCCTTTAACACATTAATAATAGACTTTATCTATTCTAGCCAGTAATTGTAATCTAAACAAACATTTAAATCAACGATTTAACCAATTTTTCTCGAAAATATCGCGCCTGTTGTGATTCGTAACTCGACCTAAGAATGCCTTTGCGCTCTTGACGTGTTCAATTCCAGCAATTCGTCTAAATTGTCAGCTATTTTGTCCGGTTACAAACTGGCCGCGCTCACGCTGCTTTCGTAATTCGAGCGCGTAGGTGTAACACGCTTTTACACGAGTGTGCCCATTGCAAATTGAATTCCGCGACATGATCTTGTACGCAGCGAAGCCGCTTTGCATCACGCGCAAGTACACGTGCCTGCGTGCTCTGCACAATGTCCGCGCGATTTATCATACGGACGTCCTGGACATGCACTTGCCAAACGAATCCGCGAAACGAAAAATAAAAATCTTTCCTACGATAACGGGAAAATGATTCGGCCGGTGGCTCGTAAAAAGCGTGAAACCGTTTCGACAGACATGGTTGGGATTCTTGGGTCTGCCTCGCCCAAACGATTCGCTTTGTTTTGCACAAAGAAAAACGCGCAAAGACGATTTGAGTTGCGCGAGTCGTTTTCATGGCTGCCGGGTCGTTTAATTTTGCTTCTGGGATAACGTCCTCGTAAGAAGGCCACAAAAGTTGCGGCAAAAGGCCACGATTTGAGCAACACAACTCGCAGTGGTAACGACGTGAAGAGTGCAGCTGTTATTGGTAATCATTTCGTAATCGTAAAATCGCGCTCGAACGTTTTCTCCGGGGTTTCCCATATTGCCATAATCGCGGCCAAATAAGCGTTAAACTGTGTTTAATAATGGACTCGTGATTTGAGGGGTATTAGCGTTGATTTGCTCTTTTGTTATGTAAAGGCCCGAGGAAACGGTTTCTATCGCGAAACGAGAGACGCATTATGTCCGTACGTTATGTTCGAGGATCAAGAACAAAATATAATCGTCTTGTTTACTGCCGTTCGAGCGTTGCGCCGAATGACTCACGTTTCTTTTGCGAAGCCGTTTTATTTTACTGCACGTATTTGTTGTTCTTCGGATATTTACGACGCTCATGGTAAATAAGCGACGTATTGTGCAGTTAACAAAATGTTTCCTGGACGGCCCCCCGTGAAAGGCAGTGATTCAAAAGAATTCGCTTGACGGTCTCACTCGTAAATTGAGTTATTTCAATGTTATTTCATTGGAAACACGATACCGTGTAATTGCTGGTACTAAACAGTCGATTGATTAACGCAATGTACATCTTTTTCTTGTTAATGATACTGCCTGCTAGAGTACATATTTAGAATAGATTGATTATGTAGCAGGGACGTTGAAATTGGGCTAGGTCAATATTGTCTACCTATCGATTGCAGGTTATGTTGACTCGGGTAATAATTAAAGTTGTTTTCCAAAGATTTGGACTATGTTTCGTATTATGAAATATTCAGTTTCGAACATTCTACAATACAATTTTTGGCCAAAATAACATGGAGAAAAACAAGACAAAACTATTAAAACGAAAATGAACTATCGTTTATTTTTCGAGGTGGTTGGTCTCTCTGAAATTAGAAAGCAAAACTCGTAAAAAGGTTAGTTCCTCGCTTCACCTGGAATCCTCTTCGATCTGAAACGATCATGCAGCAGGTTGATAATCAACAGCGCATCACTCGTTGTTTTGGTCCTGTTATTCCGGTGCGCCTTGGAAGAGTCATTTGAAGAATTGGCGCGCCTCGGGGACTAGACTCAAAATCACAGTGATTCAGGTGTTTCTTATTCGCGATCGGCCGATCCTGACCAAACCGGTCCGACGACGATCACGACAGCGGGATCCGGGTGCTTTTGATTCGCTCGCTCTTGCAAGCGGAAGAGGACGGAAGATTAGGAGAAAGATCTTCGAACTTTAGCTGACGTCACGGCCGAGGTCAATGTCATTTTCCGCTTCGAGCCCTTTCTGACACAAACTTATTTCAGCAGCAGGTACAGGTCCTTCGTACGCAATCGATACTTCGGTTGTTGCTTCTAATCTTTTTGTTGTTGTTCTAGAATTACAAACTGGTGAATTGTTTGTAAGTAATAGAAAAAGATCAGTTGAATGATTATTTGGTTATGGACGGGGAACAACAATTTGTATGATAGTGTTTGAATTGCATTAGTAAATAAATAGTTTAATGGGAATTAGATAACGATCGGTATACGTTAGCAACGTTCGATGTTTCATTAAGAATGAAATTAATGCGATGTGATTTGTAATAAGAATTGTCGTGTCAGCTGTTCTACCGCTTATGTAGATGGTGACCTAGATGTCACCTTTTTTATTATCTTGGATAAGATTTTATCATGTGTGACGACTTTTGTACATTTCACGTGCCCTTTTTCTTCGATTACGAGACACCATTCCTGCGATCGATAAGGTAATGAAACTTGCACGTAGACCATTATCGTTCTTAATATTTTCAATACTTTACGGTGACTGTTATCTGACAGCTTCGTGTATGTTGGAGCAAATGTCTTTGGTTTTTTTTGGTTATTGGGAAGTCATACCTTGGGAAACACTTTTCAGTTTTGTTAAAAAAGGTTTGCTGACAAAAACTTTTCTCATAATTCCAATAAATATGATTAATTTGGAACAAATTTCAAACCAGAGATATTCAATGATGAACATAACTTTCGAAAGAATTTTGACTTATTTATAATTTAAGAAAAAAAATGTATTATAAATATTGATCAAGGAATGAAAAGTTACTTTCCTTATTTTAAATTCATCAAAGAAATAGTTATCTGTCGGAATTTTTGCTGAACAAATAATCAAACAAAATTCTATGAAACAACTTTGTAACGACAAAACAAAAGTTTAATAGAAATATTATGAATTCATATAATTCAACGCGGCTATAACCGCAATTATCGCGTAAAGTATCGGCTGCTTTTTCCTTCGAATAGTTACTTCGTCGTAAAAGCATGGAACGCAACCGTCCGCGCCGTAAATTAATAAAAAACAACTTGAGCATCAAAATATGAGGAAGAGATTATAAACAAATCGTTAAAAGTACTCTTTATATGCGTGATGGGAATGCGAGTCAAGCGTCACGCAAGCGCTTGCCGTGCATTTTAATATGACGAATTATTAATACATAACAAACTTCACTTTCCGTTTACGGCCTCATTTCGACGGTCCTTACACTCGAATTATCAAGGAATTTATATTTCGCGGCAGACCACTCGGCCGTAATGACATCGACGTGTTTTTGCTCGCGAGCTCGCAATATTCGCGAATGTCTGACATTAGCTCGATCATCGACTATGTTTTCAACAAAATTAGTCCCGACATCGACGGACGGAGGATAACCTTTGCATCCTACTAAACCCCATGCTTATACCGTTCAAGATACAAAAAGTGTTTCGTTCTTCACATAAAAACAACTCGAAAATTGAAAATCTACTTTTTAAAAATGTATACAGAAATTTGAACATATTGTTTTCCTTAAATAAAAAAACATACTCATATTTTGAAGTCTACTTTTCACAAATGTAAACCAAATTTGCATAGTACCCCTTTGAAATCTAGAGTTATCAATCGATATAACCAACTTTTTTTCCCATCCTCAAAACAGAACGGCACAGTCTCCACCTCCTAAGAACCGTCAGTCTCTGGACAAAACTACGTCCCTGAGAAGACAACAAACTCAAACCAGTATCCCTTGCAATCAGAAACAGCGTTTACGTGCACAAGACAGATTGCGTAACTGCAATCTCCATCCAAAACTAATTATCCACCGCTCCCCGTCCAGTCCCATTGACAATCCCGCTCTCATTTCCCGCGCAAACACCGTCGATTATTACCGGCCGTCGATTATGCGCAACATCCAAACAAGTTTGCCAACTCCCGCCAACTCCCGCCTCTAAACTCTTCGCAATAAACCGATAGTAACTATTAAAAGCTCGTTACTGAAAGCAAGAGTGAACGGACGAAAAAGATGGCCCGGCCGAGGCCGAGGGGGGGATTCGCAGGGAGGGGGACCTTGGCAGATACGCAGCACTGTCCCGGTGATGTTGTCGGGGTGGCTGGTGGGTGTTCCCAACTCTTCGGGAGGATGGTTAAGGGCAAGTCGGGGGTGAGACGATCTGTCTGATGCGCATGCGCCGGCCGAAGCGTCTCCTTAACGGTCGACTTGCAAGACCGGTGTCGACCTAAATCTCTGACACACATTTGCGCGGGGCGGCCATTAGCCCGGGAGATGAGGGGAGACAAACGGATCCGCCGCGAGAGAAAGGGAACGATCGCGACAGAGAGCGAGCCAACGAAGGGTGGAAGCAAATTAATAGCGGGCGGCCGAGCGGCCGAGCTAACGAACGAACCGACGCCAAGTCTAGCGTCGACCGTCAGACGCGGTTCAACGGCACGCCGGATCTGTTTGCACCTTCGCTCGTCACGCACGGCAACTGCAAGAGGAGGAGGAGGAGGAGGAGGAGGAGAGGAGGAGGTGTCGTCGCGTCTGACTGATTATATCTCTTCTTCACTTCGGGATTGCGCGTCTTTGTGCCTAGACTCGGTTCAGTGGGGAGCGATTTCGGATGGAGTCCAGGGTATCTGAGATGGTTACGACCCATTGTTCTAGGCTTGTTAGGCAGGAAGAGTGAAGGTGCGGGAAAACGAGGATCGACGTGCAGGAAACTTGTAGCGTTTGGGATGGATGGAGTATTGTTTGCCCCGAAGGTGCCGGAGTGGAAGATCCTCTGGTGATAGGAATGGATGGTTCCAGGAGGCTGAAGATGTTTTGGCATGGAGGCGGGTCTGGGGTGGATCTATCAGTGCATTGGAGTGACGAAGATAGACGGTACAATTCGAGAGACTGGTCATTCATTGGGACAGAAACTTAGGTGGTCATTCTCTGATGTTTTCTCCCTGACTATATTTGCCAGTAGCTGTGAATGTTTGCAACTTCACCCACGTTAGGTAGATGTTCTGATCCTCCAATTTGCGAGGGAAGAAGTTTGCAGACACAAAAAATGACGGAGGAGACATTGTGTATGAGAAGCTTTCCCCTCGGACGTTGTTTTGATGGATTATTCTTAAATTGGACTTGAGGATGAAAAATGTCGCGTCCTCGCGACGCAGCGTCCTAAGGCAAATTGGAGTCGAATGTATTTGTTTAGAAAGTGTTATGTTGACTTTGTGATTGGTCGGTTTATACTCTCGAATGAACGGAGGAGGTGATGCGTGTGAAAGAAGTTTAGGTTTCGACTGCGTTAAGGGTGGATGAAAGACGAGGCACGAGGCGCGACGGCAAGTGGCGCAGGAGCGAGACGGAGCACGCGAAGCTGCGAAAGAAACGTTTAGTTACGGGGGATGAAACAGCGAGTAAAAAGCGAAAGAAAGGCAGATTTTGATGGGGAAAAAGGCAGCACGAGCAGTCGGGAGGGAGCACGCGAGGATCGATAAAGGGAGTGTCGGTACGGGAATAAAGAGAGTCGCAGCGAGAGCCGAAGAAACGATTCCTCCCGAAAACGATTGGAATAATGATATGCTAAGCGACGACTATAAATGAAAATTTTATACACGCCGGCTTTTCGATTCCGCGGTCCGACGTTTTCGCCGAGTGACGCGCTTTTTTCTTTCCGGGGAACGAAACGTACGGTTAATGTTGATTGCGTTTTTCTACTACAGCTTTGCAGTGGACGTTCAGTTATTTAAACAACCGAATCACAATATTGACGGGCTGGATAATTTCAATTAATTTTCGCGCAGACTCAAGTACGCTGTTATTTCGAAAAGTATGATTAATGAAATTGCGGAATAATCATAACAAATTGCGCCGCTCGAAAGCTATGTTTTCGTTTCGCCGTACATTTACACTTTGTTAATACATTGGCCAAATAAATAAATCATGCGCCTCGTAATGGCTATTGCACGGTAATTCAGCGGAATTAATTGTTTTGAGCAATCATAAAGTCACCACAATTATTGCCCGCGCGCGCATGCGCAACACGTGGCACGGTGTATCGCGACGTCGACGGGTACACTCGTTATAAATAAAAAGTTACGATTATTATTCTACGAGTAATTATCTTGCGTTCCCTCATTAAAGAGAATTACGATTTAATTGAATAAATTGGTTCCCGGAGTTTTGAATTCCGCATCCACGCATCGGCCTGGCCGCGAGCTCCAGCGGCATAAAAAGCCACGCATGAAAAAGTTATAATAATTATCATCGTCGGATTTATGACAGAAAACGCGGGCGAAATGTATTGTCTGTATTTTTGCCGCTGCGTATAAAACCCGAGCGTGTTATAAATTGCTTTCAACAAAATCCCATCATTGTATTCGAAATAACATCAATCGCGCACTATAATCCGTAATAATCAGAATTTTCTTTTGTGTGATAAGTACGCTGGGTCCATTATATAGTCCGATTTGCCGTTATTGTAACTCGAAAGAAATCGTGTGATGAATATAATTGGCGTAATTATTTTTGCACACTCAGTATTTCGATAAACAGTTACCGAGCCTGCCTTCGTTAATGTTTTCATTCGATCACGACTATCGGAAAATCGCCGGTTTCAGCGGATTGTGAAATTATGTTTGATGTAATAGAAGAAGGTGACGGATCATCACGTGCCGGGTTACAATATCGTATAAGTTATATAATACGAAAGTGGCGAGGTGGCGCAGGGGCAGGGTAATCCTCGCAGGCGGATTACTCGGGATTTTTCTTGGGTCTGGGCTAAAAAGGACGAGGAGAGAAAACGGAGCGACGGAGCTCGGCAATTGTTCAGCCAGTCGAGGAGACACCAGACTCCTCCTGCCAAGATCCGCTCTAATATATATAATGTTCCTCCAAATTTCACGTTCCACAGTCGCAGGTCTTTTTGCACACTGCGTGCACATTATCTATGACGTTCGGCTGGTACTTGCACTTGCAGGTCACGTTCGTCTTGCGATATCCTACGCGGAAAAGAAAGTTCAATTTTGAATGCGCAACCGTGGACGAAAACCCGGGTGTATGCAATTTCGTAATTTCGTTCGTTGGAAGTAATGATTTATCAACAAATCTTAAGTTTAAACGTCTTTTGTTAACATGCTAAGGTTAGTGATCGGATAAGAAAATGGCGGAATCGGATTCAAAATGGCGCGGACTGAATTTTTCTCCCTTCATCAGCGTAATTCAACATGATAATTTTTGCTACGCATTCGTCCAGGGCGGAGCACCACTCGCAATAATAATCCACGACAGGATGATTTAATACATATATTACGAGAGTATAAAGTAATGTGCTTGCACAACGTATCTGCGCCACTCCCCCGTTGGGCCTCTAACCCTCCTTTTATCTTTCCCTCTTCATCTATCAACAGTTTTCTTTACTCCGCGCGCACGACGTTTCTTATGCTTTTCCTCCAAGATTTATGAAGCAGCACTTTGTACGGTTCCATTTTGGCGCACAGACACACCCCTCCGCGAACAAGAGCTCTATATGGAGAAGAAAGTACAGTCACGATTTCGCCCAAGGGATGCTGCCGGCGCTGCCGCCTTTCCGCGTTATTCGGAAAGTTCTGATGGTTTCGTATAATTGAGCGCGTCTTTTCGACAATACAAATAGGTGCCTACTCGGTTTGCGTTATTCACCAGTCGTGTATATTTTGTCGATGAAACGTCTTCTTTATGCAAAGTGCCTCTTTCATCAGAACATATTTTCAATCTGCACTCGCATTAAGAAATGGATCCTTGGAAATAACGGGACGCGCTCGCCGGGTCAAGGAAATCAAACGGTGCCTGCAAGCAGGTGAACTTGGAGGTGACCTTGCGTTTCTTTGCGTTTTCTGATTGACGTTTGACCTTAACGTCAAGGTCACCCGGCTAAATGCGTGTTTCGGAAATGGAGTCGTCAAAGTTTCGTTGCAGCAGTGATAGCATGGCAATTACGCTTGTAATGATAAGGTTGAATTCGGTTTGACATTTCAGTTGGGAATGGATAGATGAAGGTTATATTGGGGTTATTTTAAAACGGGTCTGCACTGAAAAAAAACGATATCGTACAGTTGTATATGTACAAATGCAAGCAATCACCTCATTGGTTAAATCTCCTTACATTAGCATTATCATTTTCGAAGATTGAAGAGTTTGTTCCTAAATAACGTTCTTATTTAAAAATGAACGAATATTACTTAGACAAATCTTCATTCTTCTTCACTTAAATATTTTAGTCTTTTTTTAGTCAGGGATGAAACACTCCAAAGACGAAAATCGCGTTTTAAAAAATCTCCACATTTCGCCGAATGCCGCGTAACCGAAGATCGTCCTGATCGCATAAATATTGTAACGCGACAAACGTCAACAACAAAACTTATCTCCGAAAGCTATTCGATGTAGATTGCGCTTTGAATTAAAGACAACGAGATTGCAGTATGAATAATAAACTGACTTTATGATTGACATTTGACTTTCCGGCAAGGTCACTTTCGAACGCGCCGTCAAACCCGTCTGTTCCTGTGTTTTGGAAATGGGAGCGTGAAATATTCAGTTTTCTATCGGAGCTTCGTGTTTGTCTGTGAATCTTTTATCGCGCTGTATCCTTTCAGATAGATCGGCGCCACGAGAAGCCGCGCTTCAGATATTCACCCGGCTTTTTTTCCGTTCGCAGCACGTGCGCGAAAATCCGTTTCGGCCTCTATTGCATTCCACGGCGTCCGACGCCCAAACCAATCTCCGTTGTTCTTCGGCTGTTTTTGCCATATATCTCGTCACTGTCAAGAAGACGAATTCCAAAGCTCCTTCACTGCCGAACGACGCTCCATTAATCGTGATTTTTCCTAATGTCCCGGACCGTTTTTCTCGTGGGTCCCTTTTTTTCGGGACAATTATCTATGAGATGGATTGTCGCGCGTTTAACGAGTTTTTAATGGCGGGAATAAAACAATTGCCACGCAACTTTTGATAGCGGTTAATTATTTCCATTTGCACGCTGAAAAGTTGCGCAGATTCGGCGTGATAAATGTCGCGAATAAACGAAGCTTTCGCGCCGCGAGAAGCTCGTGAATTATGCAGGTGGATTAAGTCGGGTGCACTAGTAAAACCGAAAATAGATCAAAGTGGCGGCAAATAAGCGACTCTTATATTTCGGCCGCTTGTTTCATCTTGACAATTTCTACGTGACAATTAACGCGGCTCAATATTTCGACTTCCCTAGTGCACACTTTGTACACAAAGTCGGCTGGACTTCGCGCGGAATTACGCGCGTCGTAAACTGGGTTTCAGTATTTTTAACCCCCGAAACGATTCAGTTCAGAATGTTAATCAGAAATAGGCAGACCTAAGAAATAAATAATAAATCAGAAATTCATAAAAGTACATAACAAAGAGCTGTAACGAAAACGTGGTACATTATTAAAAA
This sequence comes from Ceratoteleas bidentatus, assembly GCA_022817645.1. Classification (NCBI taxonomy): domain Eukaryota; kingdom Metazoa; phylum Arthropoda; class Insecta; order Hymenoptera; family Scelionidae; genus Ceratoteleas; species Ceratoteleas bidentatus. The sequence goes on from JABFPB010001948.1 coordinate 10,800, forward strand.
TGTCCTATTGTCGCAGCAAGAATCCTTTTGTGAGAAAAGTAAAATCAGTTCTTTCAAAACATGACTTTAGGCGAAATGATTTCAGGCTGTGACAGCAAGAAAATCTCTATGAACTCAGTCTTGCGCTAATAGAATGTTTTTTGAGGTTATTAGGAGCGCACCGCGCATGCGCACATATTTATTTTCTTTCACAAATAGATATCTTGCTGCTACAAAATGAAAATGATTTTTGGACAATCAGAATTACTTTTTTATGAGAAAAAATACATTTAATTATTGTCAGTGAGTTACACACATATTCTGACAAACAGGATCCCTTATGAAAAGTAAATCTTGATGTCACAAACAGAAGACTTCTAAGAGTGCAACGTGTACGAGTAAACTCCAGCAAATTCGTTATATTTGGCCTGAAATTGCTTTCCATGTATTTTTAAATCTTCTCACGCAATCATTTATAAAATCTCCATCTCGTCAATTCAAAAGTGATTTTTGCATAAAAAACGACTAAATTTATCGCATGTCTGAGCGACGCTCGATTAAGAAAAAACTACATCTACAATTCTTCACGTGAAGTCCGAATCGTCGGGTCGTCTTATTGCTTTCAAAAACTATAATTTGTCGAGTGACCGAACGAGGCTGCGGTGGCAAACTTATGCCACTTTCACGCAAGCAGCTTTTTACATACGAACGTGTTTCGTTAGGCAGAGGCGCATTATTAAAAGGCACTCTGCTGTTCAAACCAAGTACGTGTACCGAGCAAGGTGCAGCCTGCCGTGGGTGATAATTATGTCGTCCGCAGTTTTTTGGTTGCGACTTGTAAACGTTTTGCCAACGACGCGTTAAGTACGCCTTTTCCTCCTACTCCCGTGTTTATTCCGTGCAGCTGATAACCCGAATGAAGGAAACGGCAAAATTTATCTTGTTTTTGTTCGCGTTTTTGTCCCACACGTTTTTTCGCGAGATCCTCGATAGCCGTCTTTTGTGTCACACACAAAGTGACGTAATTGGCCGGCCAAACTGCGCAAACACGATCGACGCACTCTTATGTGCGTTCGTGTATGTAATTACAGGCAGCTCTGGTTTCTTATCTCGAACCCGGTTGATCGTACGTTAGACTTGTTTAGACGTGGCTGCTGCTGACGCCAAATTTGGAGTACGTTCGAGCAGCGCATTGTTGAGAGTTGCACGTGGACAAATTCGGAAAATTGCTGCGAACAGTTATTTGTTTTTTTCGATTCGTTTCATCTCGAGAACTGTTTTTGGAAAGTCGACCAAATATGCTCATAGGTACGCCAAGAATTGGTACCGAAAAGTGTATTAGAGTTGGAACGAGGAGGAAAGTTAGGTTGCATAATATATACACGATTGGTCGACTCAAAATCGCCGTCTTGTTTGTGAGTGTAGAATAACGAGTTGCTAACTTCACGGCGCATTAAAATTCACACCACCTGAGGACGTAGCTCTGTAATAGTGATTCGAATATTTGAGTTGCTGTCCGGTGGAACTTGTCGTCTATATTGTCGTAATTTCAAATGTAATTTCAACAATGTAACAAATTGTGGTCGAAATTGCAAAGAAGTTCTGTTTGAAATGTCAAACTGCGGAGAAAAATGTACTGGGTGACCACTGGGAAATAGGATTCTGCCTAAATAGCATCTATGCTGAAATTACTTTGCGAAGATTGAATGGTTAAAAAAGAAATAAATTGACACAAAAGATGAAGATTTACACTGAGAAAACTAAGTGGTAAAAGTTAGCACTTTAGTTGTTTTCTCAGCGTATGTCTTTTTCTTCAATCTAACATATCTTTTTTGAAAGCGACTCAACTTTGAAAAATATATTCTGAGCAACTCTGAACATCTTCTGAATCTAACAAATCATTCATGATTGAGTTTGGAAATATATTTAACATCTTAAAAAACCTCAACCTTTGCATCAAATTCCACTGCAATTTGCGCATGGACACATTCTTGCAATACTTCAGAAAGGCGCCGATTCCGGATGCTGGACAAGATTTCATTGCGGGGTCGCTGGTAAAAATGAAGTGGCATTTTACTTTCAGCGTAAAAACCGTGGAACAGATAACAGGAAATCAAGCGGAGCAAAGAGGAAGAGTGCGGTGATCAGATAAGCGGCTCCAGGCAACAAGTGAAGAAGCTACTATAATTTTATAGTGGCTTCATTAAATATCAGCGATCCGCGCGCGAGAGCGGCCACCTTGGGTGTGCTGGCATCGATTAAACGGTAAATTAATCCGCGCGGGTATCGGTGAGTCGCCGCATCGGCTTGGAACGATCGAGCCGCGCGCTGTAATTCATCCGAGTTTGCGTTGCGCCCCTGCAGAAATATGTATCCGCGCTGCAGCGTCGCTCCTCGAGACTCGCAGTCGATCGACACGCCCTAACTGGTACTCTTCTTTTACACAACGCATACGCCGCGCGTATGCGTTACAGATAACATACGTTTCGCGCACCCGTGTTTGCGTACACCGCGCGTCGCTTACCCTGCAATTGTCGACAGCAAAACAGCGTCCGCGGGCGCAATTCGATTCGCGGCGACGTGAGATTCATGTTTTCGGATTTCAGCTGCCCGATCGAGGAGAGTATGCAAAATTGAATCTATTTGCATGGAATTTAGGAGCTTTTAAGGAGGTTCGGTGATGAGAAAAAAGTGGAAGATTGCACGGTGCAACGTTCATTTTATTGAATTTTAGGCTGTAACTCACGATGTGAGGTTTTGATAAACGTTGCTGACGTTGAAGAAAAGTGTGTTATAATAATTTCTAACAGATTTGAAGTTTTATGATTTATATTTATAATAACTATTTAATTATTAGTTATTGTAACTAATTACATAACTATTACTAATTACAGTTTCATTTTTAATTTTTCTTAATCTAAATGTCTCACTGGAATTTAGAGACAAAAAATGAGACATAGACGAACATATTTGTCTATACCTATATTTTTTATTAATTCGAACATTATTGAAACATAAATATTCATAATGTGTACAGTACCTTCATTCAAAATACTTATTTTGACTAAAAATCAAGTTGATAATGTATTTTAATCTTTTAACGGCGCGTATTAATCTTTAAATTGAGTTATCAAATAAACTGAGTAACGATAATTTTAAGCGGAACATGAACTCGTTCGGAATTCCGCAAAGTATTTAAAACTTTATTTCTCAAAGCGTGCTTTTGAACAACCTTTTGTAATAAGTTTAACTTATTAATTACAGTACCAGCAATTTGAAAAATGTTTTCCTCGGTAGTATGAATTAAATGCGAAAATACAGATTGGAGTACTTGACTAAATAAAGCGCGCGTTTTAAAGCCTACATAAATATTGCAATTTTATGCGTGGAACATGAACCGGGCATTGCAAGTTTTTATAAATCGATAGTTCGGAACATAGTACTTGGTAATTATCTCATTTCAAAGTTTCTTGAACGATAAAATTGAAACAAGTTTTTTTCACAGAAATTATTTTCACTGTCTATATTCACCTATAAAACGCTTTTTGTGCTAATTATTCGTATTTGATTTTTATGGGAGGTTTTGTTTTTAATTTGTTTAATTTGTCATACAAATTTTTGAATATTTCTATAAACAGTTCAATAATTTGACACTGCATGAATAACAATTCGATGTTTTCTTTAACGATTGTTCCAGTCAATTTATCGTGACGTTTCCGATACATGTTTTGTCTCCCTTTTCAAACATTTCTATAAATATACATAAATTATAATATATAGTTTGATACATGTCATTGTTAATTGAAAAGCGTTCATGTATGTATATGTATATTTATAGAAATGTTTGAAAAGGGAGTCAAAACTAGTCTCCGAAACGTCACAATAAATTAACTGGAACAATCGTTAAAGAAAACATCGAATTTTTAGAAACAATTTATGTAAACCATAAAAAATCATAATTCAAAATTGTTCATTTGTTTTCATTTTATATTTTCATTATTTTTTCCCTCCAAAACAAGTAAAATAGCCAATGTCCCCTACCTGTTAGCTGTTAATCTCAACATCCTCGAAAGGGTTTTTGGTTCGTTCGAGTTTCGATTTTCTGTTTCGCCGCTCGCTCGAGTTTTCCAGTCACTCCGCTAATTAGATCGAAAACATTTTGTTTAAAAGGAATTACGGGGTCGAAATAACGAAATACAACCTGGAACGTATATATTTTTGTATCGATCGAGTTTGCATTTGATGCGAATCGGATGCTAATCAAGTTAGATGAGTTATTTCATTTGTTCTTCTCGTACTTCGGACAGGACAATGAGCAGTGTGCACATCGGTTTGGTCGTTCGTTTCATTTCATCCGTCTGTCCATAGCCCGGTGTCCAATAGGACGACGCCTGCTGTTCGTTCAGAGCAGGTGCAACCGTGACTTGCCTTATTTGCTTACACGCGTAGTATGCATATTATGCACGCACACGTACAAATTATATTTTGTTTCACTAGGCTCCGCGCTCCGGTTTATGTGTTTCGCGCGAAACTGTTGCGACGATTAAACAACGCAGATAATGTCCAGGTTATGCGGTTTTAGATGTTAATGCCATTTTATGGCACCCGGGGAGAAGAGGCTGCCTAATCTGGAACTCGGTTTCGTTCTAAATTGTGTAGAATCTTATCCAAATTTTTTGCGGTAAATGGTCATATCAATGTTTTAACCTAGTACTGATTTCTGGGAGAATATATTAAGTTCGCTTTTTATTTTACTCTTGTCAGCATTGAATTGTTTAAAAATGATTTAAACAATGTTTTGCAAATGTCATTTGCAAAATGACATTTGCAAATGAGACATTTGCAAAACATGCAAATGTCTCAATGCACTCAAATGATAATTACCCAACTTAACAAAATGTTCCATTTAATCTATATTGGTAATATAACCTTAAATGGCAAACGATAAAATTATGTAAAAAAACTGCTTACAAAAATAAAATTGCGATTAAATTATTTAACCAATCTCAATAACCAAGATCGATTCAGGATTAATGAAGATTTCCCAAGAAACGTCAAACCATCCCCACCAACTACCTGCGTTCATATCTTTTATGCAATCAAGATGCTCGTGTACGATAATTAAATTATTTGTTTATAACGTCATAGAAAAGGCTTAGTTGCACAAAGCCCACGAAGCGAATTAAAAATTCCATTACCCACTAACGGTCTTCATTAGCAAACATCACTTAAACGACCGTTTTAGCACGTGTGTGAATGGTATAGTCGAAAAAGATTGCGTTTTGTCTTTTAACGAGTCGCCTCGGCAAAAAATGTGGACATTCGAGAGGGTTTTGAAAGGCGCGGTTCCACGCGGATGTGCTAAAAGAATGATTGTTTGTCTTTCGCGTACTTATACAAACTCCCGCCAACTTCGCCGCGACGAGGCCGAAGATTCGCGTCCGCGACATTAAGTAATTTGTGTATTCGACGACACAACGGCGCGGATATCGCAACTAAAACAGATGCGCGCTAAACAAATCGTCAAATAAAAATAATCAAGCCGCCTTTCCGAAAGCGGCTTTCCGGTCGCGCAAAAGTGATTACCGCGAAGTTAATGAAATGCTATTGAAACGGCCTGTAAGCGGTGGCGTTTTTGCCGAGCTATTCGACAGTCGGATTTCTCGTCGGAGTGTCGTCGCGCGCCCGCAACCTCCTTCTTATCAAACTCGCGCGCCTTAATTATACACCGAATGGGCCGCGCCTTCTCACCATGATTTATTCATAAGGCAGTTTCGTTAATGCCCTAACAAGTTCATTAATACAATTTCCACCGAAACCGAGAACACTGAAAGTCTCGGCAATTGTTTTATTTGCAATCTTTCTGACAGGGGAAATTGATAAATTCGATTCGAGGCGGTCGGTAACGAGATTTCACACGAGACGCCGCGCAATTACATTAATTGCGAAACGACCCGGTGCTCGAAAACGTTAAGACTTATCGTTGTTGCGAGTGATTAATACGCGTGTATGATCGTCGCTTTTTCATACCGCTTCGTTAGGGCAAAATTAATACGACCGCGAGACCGAGTTTTTAAATGTCGCGAAGATAAGCAACAAATTTGCTTGTAAATCGATATCAAGAGGTGAAGTGAACTCTTATGTTTGTACGTACCAGCAGCGACACATGGTTACATGCGAATTCCTCGCGGACATAGTTAAACACATACTGATTTGCGTATTCCTGATCTAGACACGCTCGAGCTGCACACATGCATGCATAGGCCAGGCTAGTTCCTCGTACAAACATTCGCACGCATGCCAAGCCTACGAGCGTACAAATGAGTTGCTTTTATACGTATGTCCTGCTCACATTGATTATGCCCAACTCTACCGTGGCATTGCAGTTGTGCACCTATCACGTGCAAAAATTTGTTACCCTTTCATCGTGTTGTCGACATTAATTCCCTCGAAAATGATTTGTACGATTTAATAAAAACTATAAAAGTAATCTACCCACTTCATATTGGTACTTTCTCCAAAATTCAATCAATCCTCATATCTAAACAAATGAAAATTTGTTTAGATATGAGGATTGAACGAGAACAAATGAAAATAGACATTTCAAATTTCGTTATCTACACGGAGAAAAAAAGTATATATATTAAATTTTCAAATAAAGCATAGAAAAAGAGGACTATGTGTAAGTCCAAAGAAAGTTTCAAATATATGAAAATGTTTGATAAAAATGTGCAGGAGTTGCCTACAGTCACATTTTCGTATACATTTTCTCCGTGTATGATTACATTGAATTCAGGATAGAATTCAAGTTCAAAGTTTCAATGTTTCAAATTCTATACGTAAAACCACGTTGTCCTTGCAGCATTAAGAAAGTACGAATTTTCTCTCGAAGAGATTTGTTCTTCGATTTTCTTGAATTCATCTTAACCTAAAAAGTAATAGTCTTTTGACCACCAATTTATGTCCTTCAAAGTGAAAAAATCTTGACATAGCACATTCAAAGATTGCTCTTATAACAACAGTTCACTGGACCCAATTTCCGGTTACTTCCGGTAACGCAGTACATAGATGGCGTCCTTGTGCGAGCATCGCGCGGAGATAAAGAGGGAGAGGGCGTACGAGAGAGACATCGCGATATTATCGGAAGATGCCATTGCAGGGAATGCGCATATCTGAGGATCACGCGTCATATGGCGTGTGCATTCCGGCTTATGCATTATGACATACACGTACACACGAGCGTGGTTCCAGCTATTGCAGGCGAGCACGCGCGTTTCGATATATTGCTCGTGCAGATACTCGCTAGATTACATTGAAGGTGTGCGCATGTTGCGGATTACCTACGATTCAGCTATCCAATAAAGAAGTGTCTTACAGTTAGGTACGCAAGGTTACACCGTGTACCTAACTGTGTTCGTGTTAGGTACAATCCATGGTGCATTTTTGCGTGGAACGCACGGTTCGAAAATGTTCGATTTTAATGAAAAGAGAAATGTTGGTTCGGAGAGGTGAATCGAATCTTGGAGGAAGCAGTTTTCTTAGCAATGTACTAGTAATTGTTGGAAAATTAAAAACCTTTTATGTAGTCTATTGAAACATGTTTTGGGATCCTTTTTCTCGTTGAACATATACTCTTGGTTTATTTACTCATTTGAGATGTGGAAGTTATGGGTAAATAGTTCTATAAAGCTGTTTTTCAAGATTCTACGGCGATTATAGTGGTCGGATAATTATCTCCAACAACCCTGTTTTCGAGGTTTTTACATGTGCACAGGTATTTCAACAGTATCTAAATTTGTTTACATACTTTATTATAATTACTAATTCAGATGTATTTTTTTCATGTTTAGACAGCCTTTCGATTAGATAATAAATGATTTCCTCTAAATAAGTGTTTATTTAAATGCAAATTTTCGCAATTTAACAAAATGTATATCGCCACTGCGATCCAGTTTACGGTAATTAAAATTGTTTTCCTGATTGTCTCGTACTTTCCAATATGTAAATATACGTACATTTTATGTATTAATATTGTAGTTATGTACACTGCAAAAAATAATGCCGCTGGATCGATAAGAAAATTATAGATCCACTTAAAATATTTTCTATGACTTAAAACATAGTAGAGTTGATCTATGTATCCATTTAACTTTACGAGGAAAAATATCCCCCTCCAAAATTTCGACAAAAATGTTCTTCAAGCTTTCCCTTTGTACTCTTTCTATAAATCTCAATCCGCTAATGTATATCAATTAAACAACATTCTCAGGTTCAAACTAATTCAACTTCTCCGTAAAAAATCATCTCTAACACGTCCGCCCGTAAATTTACATTTCCCTCAATCAAGTCGCACTTTTTGTCAAACTCGGCAAAGTGGTATTTCTTTCCGGAAACATTTCTCGTCGCATCCACGCAAACGGACACCTTAATTTAGGAGTTGAGCAACTGAAAGTACTTTGAAGGTTTTTCATTTTCTGCTCGCGAAACGACAATCATGTTTTGTCTTTCACGGTAAAATGTATATAATTGTAACTTTGTTGGCGCTCGTCGGTTTCTCGCTTCCTGAAAGTCGGCGTCGTGCTTAAATGTGTCTTTTAAACGAGGAAGCGGCGGGTCAACTTATGAGTGCCGCGATTACGAAGACGCAGACAAAGACGCCTGACGAGTAAAACCGGGCTTTCCGGCGTCGCGTATCGAGTGGCCGCGAGGCGTCGCGAGTATGTGCGCCTCGCTAGTGTAAATAGTTTCTATTAAATCAACAGGTCGCCAACGAGCGCTTTGCTTAGACTTTCCGGCGTTTTCTTGTGTTGCGTATCGCGCGACCACTTTAAAAGCGCAAATTTCCTGAGCGTTATTTACCTTTCCATTAGGGAAAGCGCAAACGATGACGAGGACGCGACTGAAAACTACCTCTCGCGCACTTTTCTTCGGCTTTTTTTACCTCTTACGTCTAACAGATTGTCTCTCATTTGTCTCTGCGAATTATGCATTACGAGTGAAAAGTATTGACACTGTTTGATCGTTCTCGCGCGATGCCGCTGGGCGGTAATAAAATTCAAGTGCCATTGATTATAGCTTGAGAATTATTTTATTTTTGCCATGAATAATGGACGAGTTTCAAAAGTCAATCAACGGACCGTGCCGGTCGAAACGACTGGAAGAAATCATCGAATAATTTCGTTTTGTACAACAAAAATCGTACAAATCGTACAACTCCGATTCGATTACTAAACGATAGAACCTTCTTTCAGAAGTGAGCGAAAACTGGTCACTTTCCGCTCGCAATTCAAAAGCCAACCGAAAATGACGCAAAAACGTATAAACACACTGAAAAGAATAAATATCGATGAAGAAAAGACAGTTGCGCCAAAAACCGCTAATTTTATCTTTGTTTAATCTAGGTTTTCGAATATTTCTATCCTGCTTGATATCACTCAGTGATGCGAACATTAGCCAGTGATGTTTATTTTTTCCCGTGCAACAGCTCCATCTTGGCAAAGTCGCGGGTCAAAAGGAAAAGGTAATCGGCGCAAAAGAAAAGCAGAAAGAGACGCAAGCTGTAATTTGTGTCAATGCCACTCCTATGCAATCCGTTCGTCTGCTCTCACTCAAACACACACACACATGAGCGCACATTTTATTTGCACATACACGCGCATAACTCTGCATCATAGCGCATATTAATGGCAATGATAACGTTTTCGAGCCCGGCGCATAATTGCGGAACCACAATTACCCCCGCGCTGATGAACGCGCCACGTCAATCAAGCGCCTCGAGGTCCCGGGTCTACGTGCGTTTTATCGCGCGGCTCGTTCGATACCATTTGACGGCGTGATGTTTATTAGCTCGAAATAACGGCCAAGAATGTCAGCCGCGTGTTCGCGCCCGTCGAACGGGTTTCGTCGTCGCACAACTTCTGGATATCGGTGCTCTTATTAGCGTCATCTTGCTTCCGGTTTCAAAAGTCACGTCGACCGAGCGAACTTCGGAAAGGAAACTTCGCAAATTCCGATATATACTGGAAAATGTGTTAAATGAACATTTTTTAAATGCATGTGTTGAAAATTTAAAGAGTGATGATAATCAAATTTGTCATTTGGTATTGTACATTTTCATACATTGAGAAGGAAATTTCATTATAACATACACGCAAAAAACTGCAGTAAAAAATGCCATAAAGTCAATGGAGAAAGGAAAATAAATTTCCTTTTGAATCGAAAGGAATTCTTTTTGAGCAATCTATGGAAAATCTTATAGAAACAAAAAAGTATCCTTTTGATAAAAAATGGTTATTTCAAGTAGTTACATAAAATTATAATAAATTTTTTTATGAATATTTGCAATATGGTGCGATCAGTAAATAATAACATAATATAGTAAAATACACTACAATTAAAAAATGTTACAAAATACTTTTCCCGCTGAATAATCTGTATACCGTGCGTCGATCTATTTGTTCACTCGGGGTCGTTGACCCATCATTGTTTGCGCGGCAATTATCCCGCGATAATTGATATCCAAATATCATCATTTTTCCGCGTACGATCGGCCACAAGGCGAGTGTTTGCATTATTCAAGAGAGCCGACACGGAACCTGCGCGTAGGCCGAGTTTGCCGCGATTGCCTAGGCCTTTGTTGCCTTCGGTTTTTTCGAAAGGAAATTTAATCGCTCGTGCGCCGCGATTACGCGGCGACGCGTTAAAAATTACGTCGCCGCGTTTATCGCCGCGAGATGTCCGTAGGCGCGCATAAACGGTAGCGCGGTTTCCAATAAAAACGGTTATTAAGCGTTTTTACTGCGCCAGAACGTGTGTAAATTAAAACAGAGTATTATTTAAATTTCATAACATCGCGATTAATGCGCCGCTCAAAGTTGCGGCCGGCTTTATCGCCCGCGTCGAACAAAGTTTAAACTATCAATTCAAGCGTATCCCTGCTGTAATACAAAAATAATGTCCGAAGTGAAACTGCGTTTAGCGGAACAACGACGCTGAGCGATAAAGGGTAATGGAGTTCATTTAATATCGATTTGCAAAGGGTGGTTATAGTTTTCGGTGCAAAGAAGTGTGTAAGGTTCATTGGCGAACAAAGGTTTACAAATTTTGAAACAAGCGACTGAATAAATTAATAGAAAAAGTAGAAATCTCGCGTGTTGTAATTTCTGAACCAATACTTGAGCTGAAAATAAGACCGCTTTCAATTAAGTTTTGATCGTGATTTGATCGTGAGGTAATCGTTAAAACGGAATTTAATGATAATGCGATTTGATCTATACACGGACAGTTTATAACTTTAGGTATTATATAATTATATTGATGAAGAATTGACAAATTTTGACAAATTTGGCAAATTACTATAAAGATTTTAAAATTATAATCATTAAATCATTGTAAATATTTAACCCTTGACCGCACGACTGGGAGACTTTTGTCCCTCAATGTGACATTATCGGTTTTTCCTTTACCAACACGTCGCGTTATCGACCGAGCGGGGTAACCATAATTCAGTTTGGACATACAGGAGTGCCATAACTTGCGCAGCGATTGAAATTTGACCTTAGGGCTTGTGCGGTGCGCAAAGAAAGACGCTCTGGGTGCGGGACTAAAAAAAAATAAATATA
>JABFPB010001949.1:0-22395 GCA_022817645.1 Ceratoteleas bidentatus
TAATAATAATAATAATAATAATAATAATAATAATAATAATAATAATAATAATAGTGATAGTAAAAGGGGTATTGGCCCAAAACGCCATTTCCTAGATTCCGCAGAAAGCTTATTTAGAAGTATTAAATATGCCACTTCGCTGGACTTATATTTGGGAAATGTCTTCGGAGTATCAGACGTAACATTGCAAAGAAATTAAAAACCCGCAAAAATGACATTTACCATTTTGAAATTCTTATGAAATGTGTTAAATGGCAAACGTGAAAACTAGCAATGTTTTTAAAAGCTTCATCGAGTATGCACAGTGAGACAAGGTATTAATTGAAAAAAATGAATAATGCATTAGTTTGGTTTCATATCTGAAATCAATGAAATTTTCGACCGTTTACCAATAAGTATTATTTTAAATGTGAAGAGTTAAAAATGGGTTCATTAAAATGTAGCATTCAGCGTTTTATATTCAATCTAAACTCAGATGAATTTTCACATCTGATGATTATTTCAGGTCTGTTTAATGCCATTCGTGACCGCTAAATAATCGAGTAACTTTCGAAATATTTTGTTAAAATATATTTCAATAATCCATATTCAATTACAAATTATACCTCACATTTTCAATTATTCGAGATAAGTTCCATTGTACTGAATAATGTAAGCCTTACAATAAATATATCAGAGAACTGCGTCATCTTAATATTCCAGTATAATAAAATCCACACACTAACAAAAACACTTTACTTAAAAGTAAACCTTAAAAAATAAAAAACAGACTCTTAAGGATTAACTCTACAAAAGAACTTTCCTTACTCAATTGTCACATTTCTTAAAAAACACGGACAAATCTCTCAGTACTCCCAACACCCAAAAGACATTTCCTCACATTTTCTCCACTCGCCAAAAATACACACGCCTTCAAAATCGAAATCGGCTCCACAATTCGCTCACTTCTAACATTACCTCATATTTTTTATCATTTCCTTGGTCTTCTTTTATTTTTTTTTTTTGTTCATTAACATTAGGTACACTTACTCGCATCGCTACAGTTACATTGCTTTATTATATACAATCGAAAAACGTTTGGCTGCGTATTATAACGAATGTCGAACGCCTCGGAAACATTGGTACGATAAAAAAATCGACTTACAAAATTATTGGTTTAAAGCTACACATAACGCACTAACTATTTATATCATCATATATATAATATATATACTTCTATCATGAAAATTCTTTTTTTTCACTATCATATCCGTTTGTTCTCCATAGAAAAATCATTTACCCCTCAATGGCATTTACAAACATCCACTCCTCTTTCCCCCTCTCTTTCTTTATGTACAAAATAACTCTCGCGAGACATCGTTAGCGAATTCGTCACAGCGCCCTCTCGTCACGCGACTGTCCTCAACTCGAGTGTCTGCTTTATTGATTTGCGTTCGGTCGTCGGCTATTCCACTAAGAGGCAATATCGTCTAACATATGTACAGATCCAGATATGTACACGTCGGTGTGAAAATTATGAGGCGGAGAGCCGTTCCAGTCGCCTTTTCGTCGGCGCCGAACAATGGCCCAGCGAAGTCGACTTTTTTGCCGCGACTTCTGTGCAGCCAAAGGGTGTCTTTGCGCTCGTTATTGTCCGCGAAAACAAAAATGTGCTTCAATTTGAAAGCGCGTTTAACCGGCGGTTTCACGCTGGCTGCACCGGATCCGCGGACGCAAACGTTCGGGTGGCTGGAACGGCGAAATAAGTCGTGCAAAAGCGCCGGGGCATTTCTGTGACGCGACTTGGCCAACCGAGGACATGTATGACTTTTTCAGAAAGACGTTCTGGTATCGGGGTTTACAGAATGGGGTGCGACGGTACAGAAAATGCGATGGACTGCGGACCATGATGGCCGAACTGGTGCTTTTTTTCTTTTTTGTTGGGGGGGTGAGAATGTATTGTTTGAAAAATGGATTGAGAGGCGAAGAGGACGAAGATGGATTGAGGGTAGAAGTGGAAAGATGATGATATGATCTGGGTAGTCGATTTCTTTGAAGATTTGTATTTTTTAGTGGTAGCTTGAGGTGGTACTTTTTTAGCAGTTTTTAGATTAAGATCTTTTATAAGGAGAGTTTGAAATAATTGTTTTTAATGATCAACTAAGGATTCACATTTGGAGCGACAAACTGAGATGTCTTGTTTTGCAAAGATTGTTGAGTATCAGTTTAATTTTAAGAGACATCGATATTTAGTAGAAATGTCAGGGCACTTAAGTGGAGATTACGGATAAGTTAGATCATTTTCGTTAGTTATATATGTAATATCTAATTTATACCTAATACATACCCAGACATTTCTAGTTTCAATTTATATTCATAGAAAATATACATATTCTCTATCTGTAATCAATGTTAGGCTTTTAGGAGATCTGATGTTTTAGGATGAAATTGAAAACGCACTTAATATTACATTTTATTATATTTTTTTATTTTTTAAAGCATTTTAAGAATTTAAGAATTGTGTTATGGACTGATTTTTAGAAAAGTAATAAAAATACCCGTCTATTGGTGGACTGAGATGTTCAAAGTAATAGTTTACCATCAGAAGATAACCAATTGAAATAGATACACAAATTAAGCAAAAATTGTACCGGTTTGAATAGCGTTTCTTAATCAAACCGATAGATTATAGCTTCAAACTATTATTTTATTCTATGAAATAAATTTTCAACTAATAAATCTTATTGTTCTTCAGCAGAAAGCACATCACTCCGTGTAATATTAATTAATAAGTTATTTATGTTAAAAAATGATTATTGCTAGCATCTTAAAATAAACGTCTAAATCGTCAGATACAACTGATTCAGTAAGAAGTAGAAGAGAAAAGTACTGGCAATTTTTAAGAAATGCAAATGAAAATATTTCTATCAGTTTCAATTGGTTTTCATTTACTGGGAACATTCATATCGCTTTTTATTTGTTTATTCGCATTATCTTACAATTCATAATTCATTATTCAAAATTATATAAATTAAAACTCTAAGGTATTATATATATCATACGTATTATTCCACTCATAATCAGTTATGAATAATTAAAAAACATGTCAATTAAATTATTTCCTTTGTACCAGTTCGACCTCCATTGCGACAGTGGCGACGCCAACAAATATTATAAATCTAAATACGGAATTTGTCAGTTCCACATAGAATCTAAAATGGCAGGAATTAACTCTGGAGGCAGCCTCGATAGTGGCACATTTAACATAATGTCTTTTCAATACCCAGTTTTTCATTATAAACTGTTCAGATACTTCGGCGTGAATAATGAAACATTCAAAAACAGTTCCGACAGATTCACAATTCGTGATACTTTTTTAGCCTGAAATCCGAAAGTTTGAAAGTGGTGCAGTTCGTTCATTTGAACGCCAGAGTCAAGTTGCTATTATGGCAGTATTTTTTTTTATGCATTATGTGGTTCTCGTATCAATAAACTACTCTTATAACGAATTTTTTGACAAATTCCGTATTCTTCAAAGCATTTCATGTACTCGATTGCTGCAGGTCACTTCAAAACTGCTTTTCTTTTTTTTGCAGATGGCGCTCACTCCAGTTGATGAGTAAAGTATGACGATAACTTGCGAAGTTGTCCTTATCAGTGAAGATGTCTAATACCATCCATTACGGTTCATTATGCATGAGACAAAGTTCTGATGAGTTCATTATGTACACAGCCTTTTGGTGCGAAAGCATCCTGCGATAATTTATTTCGGATAGAAGTCCAGTGATATCCATGAGTAGATGATAAAAAAGGAGATTCCACATGTGAGCAAGTGCCGGGTTTCCATTTCGTTGTACTGAAGGCGAGCTACGACGATCTTTGAGGAAATCGGAATCCAAGAGAGGGCGCCGTTGGCGTTCGGTCGACTGAAGTGGAAACTCTCCTCTGGCAATTCCACAAATCTTTTGATTCTTCCCTTAGACTTTCTCTGGAATTTCCTGTTTTCTTCTAGAACCCGGGTTACTTGTTTACAATCTGCAAAACATACGGGAATAAGCAAACCGACCCTTACAAACAATTCCAAAATCACAGCCAACTTGTTCCAAAACCTTTTTTTCAGTAAGATCCCCATAAGCTTCCAGAGTGTACACAAGTGACCAGCATCCGCCTAAATTTACCATATCTACAGTAAATACGATCATTTCTCCATTCGCTATTATTTCCATGATATGCCAGAGTTGTTTTCCACCAGAGGTCCTCCTAATTCACCACGAAAAACTGTCTCCATCGCCTCTAACCGACTTTCAGGGGTCTCCAGCGCAAGAACTGCTGGTAATAATGTGTGTCTGCTGCTTTTTTTGGATTTTCCACTTTTTTCGTCGTTTTTTTGGATTTTTCGTTTGGGTCGCACCTCGCCCGAACCGCTTACCAGGGTCACGCGGTCGTGTAGAGGGTGACACTGGCGATGTGCTGGTTCGCCATCACCTCGACGATGGCGTCCCGGATGCCGTAGCAGAACGTGCATCCGAACGGATTCGTCGTGTTCGTGGATGAGGCGCGATTTAACACTACTGGCCGAGCACTGGCTTTGAGTTGCTCACTCACTCGGTCCCATTTTGTGTAGGCAGTGATCTGGACATTTAGAAGGGGAAGTGTTAATCCCTTTTTCGAATGGATTATTATTGTAAATTTCCACTATTATAAAGTCCATTATTACTTTATAATAGTGAAAATTGGTTACTTAGAGTAGAAATTCAATTTTAAGAAGGTTACTGATTATGTTTATTCATTTTTAATAATGTGAGTAAGAAAAAAACGGAAATTTCACATGTAAGAATTTTTATGAATTTAATCAGTTCTTACAAAAGTTATCAATTATTACATTTCTGTTTTCCTGAGGAACCTCCTTAATTGAATTCATTGCAAATAAATTGTATAATTTTGCAAACATTTTCTTATTTTAATAATTGTGAAAAATGGATAAAAGGAATGGAATGAATTACTTAAAGCAGGAGATGACATCTGTGGTACTTCACGTTTGACGGTATATGAGGATTTATAGTGATGGATTTCAGACTTACTTGTGCCACTTGTAATATT
The DNA here is from genome assembly GCA_022817645.1 of Ceratoteleas bidentatus. Classification (NCBI taxonomy): domain Eukaryota; kingdom Metazoa; phylum Arthropoda; class Insecta; order Hymenoptera; family Scelionidae; genus Ceratoteleas; species Ceratoteleas bidentatus. The sequence goes on from JABFPB010001949.1 coordinate 5,080, forward strand.
ATAAGAGAATTAGCAGGTTCATTAAAGCATGAAGAGGAAATTCATGTACACAAGCCGACATTAGTGAGAGGATGCTTCAAGTCGCTAATAGATGGAAACGTTATCATTGTGTAATTATGAAAGGTCAAAAGGTACGTAACATCAAAGCACGAAACCAGCTTTTGAACTGGATTTCTTATTCAGCTGTTAAAGAGGTAATGAATTCAGTCACATCATAATGTCCAACGATGAGTAAATTTATACATTTTTTATCAGTTTCGAGGCTGAATAGAACAGACAGATTTTAGTTTTTTTAAACTTATAAAAGTAAATATATTGTATAAGTTTGTTTCTATGACACATTATTTTCCGAATTGTAAATTTTGAAACATATATGGCATCCGTAAATAATGCAATGAGGTTACATAAAATATTGACCCTCTAATTCCAAGCACATAAAGTCACTATAATTCCATTTACACAGTCAGAACTGTCCTTTAAAACGCATAAAGAATCCCCAACGGTGAACAGATTTTCACGAGTCGAAATATTAATGTATGCCCAAAAGGAGATGCATTAAAATTGAAAGAAAAGGGTTTCACATCATCAAAACAGAGAAGCCCTTGAACTGCTAAAGGAATATGGAACTGGTGGTGCATAAATAGGGAATAAATTGCAATACATATTAAATTTCATGTGATGGATCGTAGAAAATGAAAATGAAAGCATACGAATGTTTACTACTTTGAATTTTAAATTGAATCATAAATTATTGAAAATAAACAAAACTGTTGCATTAACGTTAAAAATAATATAACTGAAATTAAAAAATATTGCATAACAGTACCATAACAAATAATAATGTGAAATTATAATATAAAAACTTATTTCACCAAGAAACCGTTGAAAAGTTCTCAAAAACCAACAAAGGCAATAATGTTTGTAAAATAACGAATTTATATGCACATCACTTACAGTGACCGGGGAAGGGGTGACGTCGATCAGTTTGCCAGATTCTGTCGAACTGTTTTCCGGAGGTAAAGTGAGGGTGAACTCGCAACGGTGATACATGTTGAAATTATAATGCCCTGGATAGTTTGTGTGTAACACGAACTTCTTGACACGCTGAGTTTTCGCGTCAAAGAGAACGTCCTAAAACAATAGTGATCTGTTATAATCTACAAAGAAATATTTCAACGCTTGATTCCTCAGTATGTCTGTACGCACCAGGCCCAAAGTGAAATAATTGTAGAAGAAATCAGATCTCCTTGTTTTATCTCGCTTGTGCGCATGGGGACTGTGAATTCTCATTTTGTCCTCGGATTTGAAGAAGACTCGAGCTGGAGCTCCCAAAGCACTCAAAACGTCTTCGCAGGAGTCACCAAACCAGACCTTTAATCAAAAAATAATATCGTTATTGTGTTGCAAAAATTAACCCAAAGTATGGACAGCAAAGTGGTTTGAAAGAAGACATTTTTAAAATAGATTATTTAAAATTTTATAGGTTTTAATGAGCAGAAACTTGAACTGAGAATTTCGTTTATTAGAGAATTTGTAAACTCCTACCAAAGGATTAGTTTAGGATTATTTTTTATTTATTAAATGGGATAATAGTCTTCGTATCCTATTTATAGTTTATAGATTTTTATATCAAATTTGTAGGAGTTTACATACTGCGTTTTTCTTAATACAACTATCATTCTGCTAAAATCTTGTTTTTAGTCATTTTTGTATCTTTCAACAATACAAACAGATTATACATCATCCAAAATGAATTTTTTCTTTAAAAAACGTGTAAATTTATACACGACGTGTGAAAACAATCTCGATTTACAATGATCTTAACAACTCGCAATTAAACCACTTTAGTAAATCTCGCTTTCATTGAAAAGTGAACGGCGATATTAAAAAAGTGGATTAGCATACGCTTCCTTGAAATATTGTAAATCCGTCCGCGCGTCGATGTGATAATGGATACATTTCATTGGCATCGACACGCAGTTTTCATGAATACGTCAAGGCGTTCGCGCTTTTACGTTACGAAATGCCCGACGCAGCGACGCATTATTCGCACTACGTTTCCCTCGGCGCCTTTCACTCCGCCAATAATTACTGCTCCGTCATAAGGAGAACATGACAGCCGACGATTGCTCGCATGTACATATCGACTCTTCGGATTCTCACCTCCACCGAAAATTTAAACCGATATATCACCTCCTCCGCATGTTAAATTGGCATTAAGATAACGATGTACACTTGGAAAAATTATTTAACGGAATAAAGAATGTATGTAAAGAATTTTTGTATTTACACTAAATATGTAATTTATTTGTAGTGAATACATTCTTGATTTAAAATGAATAAGGGTTTAGTTAGCTAAAATTAAAATTTTAGCTCACTGATAGCGAACCACCTCAATACTCTATCATTTAGATAGTATCTAAATGATATCTAGATAATACATTATCATTTTTTAGAAGAACTGATCTTTTTCATAATAAGTTTTCAGACTGCTGGTAACTTGTATAACGTTATCTTATCTAGTTTTAGTACACTCGGAAATTTCATCAGAGGTGATATACTTTCATTTGACTACCTTTTTCGTGAGGTTGTGCTTCTTCGGCTCCAAGAGCACCCGGGTCGCGGAGTTACCCTCGGTGAAGAGGTGGAGTCGCAGTCCCTGGGTTCGAGACTTATCTCGGATAACCTCCGCCTTCTCCAAGTACAAATTGTTGTGGTAACATGACTGAAAACAATTAAATTGGGATCAGACAAACTAGAAAGGATTTACCGAAAATTGTGATAGAAATGTAACTGTTGTTAACAAAAATGCCATTGTCTGATTAAGAAAAGTTGACTGAAATATTGAAAATGAAATTTTTTCAAATTTTATCTCAGTTCTATCCCCTTTAGTAGCATTCTCAATAGAGTTCAATGAATTATCTTAACTTGAGCATTTCTATTCCTTTCATCATCTAACTGAGCAGTGTATAACTTTTTCTAATGTAACTTTGTCTAAGTATCATGTGTAATGATGAGAGAAATAAAAGAAACTTTCTTGTTGAAGCATTGTTCTTCTTCAAGAAAGCTGAGTTAAGATGAGAGAGGTGAAGTTTGACGGAAATTTACAATGGGCAGAGGCGGCGATGGAGCTTTTAGACTGTGATCCTCGCTGCCGGAAGCACCTGCTGCCATGTTCCCCACGTAAATGGTCGTTTTCGCCACTAACGGCGATGTGCCGTTTGGAAACTGTAACGAGCCTAAGCCATGGGCATAGCCTGGTTGAAATTTCGAGTCGATCGGAAAGTAGAAGGACAGTCCGCGAAAATTCAACACGAAGACCTGAAATGGCAAATAATTTGATTTTAGCAATATGTATACTTATAATGATAAATACAATATTCTTATAATAACAAAAAACAATTTTTGTAAATGAAGAAATTAAGAATTTCGGCATAAGAAGTCCTTTGGTAATAAACCGAATAATAAAATAATAATATGACAATGATAAACAAATATATTCTGATACAATAAAAAGTAAAATAAAAAAGTGTATCTGATGAGCCTAAAAAAATTAATTTGTAAAAAGAAAGCAACATTTTCGTGACAATAAAAAGTATTTAATTATGTAAAAAATAATGTTTTGAGATACAATTAAAAGTAAAATAAAAACGTATAAAATACAATACGAATAATGCTGATGATGTGACTTTGTGACGACGGTTTTAGTCACCTGTTTGTCACTGTCGTAAACCCCGGGATGCGTCGCTCCAAATGAGTGCTCAATCTGTTCAATAGACGGCAGCACTTCCGGCGAGTTGAACGGCAAACCGCAGTATTTCAGTTTCACTAGCTTCATGTTGTAGATTTCAATGATCTTGAGCCTCTGCACGATGGGGTCGAATATAAGCCGCACCCCGTCGTAAGGTAAATTTATTACTAAGTCTACTTCTAATGGATTCTGAAACGAAACAAGGTAGACTGAATATTCCATTTGGTATGTTGAAGACATTCAAGATGATTTTGTGCAAATGATATGTGCAAACAAATTGTAAATAAGACCGAAGTAAATAAACTGAATAAATTCTTTGTAAAAGGAGAATGCAGATAATTTTACAACAGTAATTGAATATGTTGTAAAGATCAATTTCTTTGTATTAGTAATGATGAAATCTTGAAATGTCAATATGTCAACATCGGTTAGACATTTTAATATACTGAAATGTACTTTCGATATCCTTTGATTTGAAGGTTTAAATGTTATGATGAATATTTCTTTTATGATGCATTTTTTAAATTTTATTGTTCTATAATTTAATGTAATGCATCATTTGTTATAAATTAATGATTTAAAGAAATGAATTAAACATATTTAATTTAAAAAATGTTCAGTTGAAGAAATGATAAATTTATTAGAGGAAACTTACAGTATCACTGTACAGAACTTGGACTCCCCGAATAATGCCCACTTGTGACTGTATGATCGACACAGATTGCGAAAAATGCATGCCTGAAAAAGTACAGCAGATTATAAGATGACTATTATGTTTATATTTTAATGTAAGTTTAATCAGTACATTTGAAAATGAGAATTAATGAAAAACTCAATACAGATTGATTTATCGCGATCAGAACCCTTTAGAAAACAAAGTATTTTAGAAAATGCAGAATTCACTGAATTTTAAAATTCTGAGTATGCAAATTTAAGAAAAGCATTCTGACTATTCTGCAAAATAAATTGAAACAGAAATCCCTAATTTCTTAATTTGCTCTTTGATATATAAAAATTGTGTTGTATTATTAACGTCATGCTGATTCTAAAAAATTAAGTATAACAATGTTTAAACCATTCTGCAAAAAATAGTTATTAAAAGTTCAAGAAATATCCTATTTTCTTTAAATTCGGGAATTAATTGTTACAATGAATAATTTCTTGTTACATCATCTTTTCAGAATTCTGCTCTTTTTTTCTTGCTTTCTTTCTTTCCTTCTCATATGCTTAGTAAAAGTAGGAATGTTTTCCTAATATATTTTTTTATAAAAAATAAAGTCCCAATATCTTCCCAAGTTTTGCAATACATTGTAGCTGTTGAAATATATTTGTTATTATTGCAATATACTAAGAATATATTTCTAATTGATGAAATATATTGAAAATGTACTGAGAATATATTGGGAATATAGGGGGAATATATTTCTCTTTTTACTCTTTTTTTAGGGATTACTTTACTCCAAATTATACAATGAAATAACCTTTCATAGTATAAATTATATTTCTTCTTTTTTACAAAATTCCCTCAATAACTTTGAATGGTGTATAACTTTATATTTTCAGGCAGTGACCACCACCTCAAAATATGAAATTCACCATTCAAAGTTATCCAAAATTAAAGCAATGAATTTTCAAACCTGAAAATAGTAGATTATAAACCTTTCATAAAATATTTCATAGAAACGAATATCAATAAATAGAAATGAATTGAAGAAAGAACAATTAACTTCTCAGAGGAAAGATTCTGAATACATAATTTGATTTCCAGTTCAATTCTATTTTTTTCTTTCCTGATATTTCCGTGTTTTTTTTAACAAGAATTCATTTTTGCTTAATTCCACTATCAGTATTCAAACATGCAAATATTAATTCTTTCCCATTCCTTCCAATTTCCAGTTAAATAGACAAAAAAACAGACATTTAAAAAAGTAGTATTAAAATGGTTTGGTTTAATGAAATGCAATTGAATACATAAACTGCAATTCATTAATCCACATTAAATGAATTCCGACCACCTGAAACAAATACAAAATTCACCTAAAAATGCATTTCTTTCCAATTCATTCCTATCAAAAATCGTTTGCAAATTCATTCTCCGACGAATAACTTTCAATTACTTTTTTTGGCAGTCCCCAGCCTTTCCCCAGTTCATACCCCCCTCCCCTCCTCTTTCCTACCGAAAACACACCTGCAAAAAACCCCCTCCCATTCATCGCCTCCCCCCACCCCTCCGCGGCTCACCAACACACCACACGAGCCGCCAACCAAAATAAACGCACTCCCAAACAACTGCCCGAAATATAAACAAACCGCCCGACGAAACGAGGAAACCGCCGTGACAGCGCGTTGGCAGCGTCGGCCAATTACGTAATCGTCCGGCCCTGCGTCGCGCGCTTGTTTACATCGATTGTCAAAATAAACGCCATGGCGCGCGCTCTTTGTCAGCCGCCCGATCCACGTAGAATCCACGTCGCGCGCCAATCCAAACAATCTCCGTCGCTTCGCGACAACAGCTCGCGCGATTTCCGGGGATCGATCGGCGGCGGACAAAGCGCGGCGCAGAACGGCCGAACGGCGTGTCGTCACTTGCCCAAAATAAATTCCCACTGCTCGCAGCCGAGGGACCTCTCGGGCACCACCTCGAGCTCCAGCATGGTGCGGCGCGGGCGCCGTGACGCTTGGGGGCGGGGGTCGGGGCACGGGGGGCGCGCGCAGCGCGGCTCAGGCTCGGGCCACCGGAGAACTGCGCTGTTCCTTTGTCTGGCGCGCGCTCTCGCTACGTCGGTCGCGATCAGCGGGCGGCCATATTGCGCGTTTCCGCAGCCAAGCTACCTCCCACCTCCTGCTCGGGCGACTGGCGAACTGTCATCGAACAGCTGATGCGTCGAGCGTCGTTACGGCCAGGGACGGAGGAGGAGAGGGGGTGCCCGGGGCATATAAAAAAATTTTGATTGAAGTTCGAAAGTATTGAAATTTTCAATTCTTTTTGAACATTTCGATATAAAAATTGAAATTTATTTTCAGTTCAAACCAAATTTTCAGTTTCAGACCAAATTTTAACTCAAAAGAATTTATCTTTTCAATTCTTTTAAATGCCTGAATAGACAATATGTATTTTGTTCAGAGAATTCAATGTGTGAGTTTGTACTAACAAAACGAGACACGAGTCCAAATGCTAGGAGTTTTATGATATAGTAAATAACATTAAAATTTCACAATACCAATTCCGCTGATGCAATAAAACTTAATGGAATGTAATTCATTTTGCTTTCTACAATTAGACTGAATACACGAGGATGAACTTCTATTCTGTTTCCTGAATTGAATAACATGTTGGAAGTGAATTCCATACTTGGAATGAGTCTATAGCTTGATATTTCTGTTCTATTTGCAGAATTGAATAGAATATAAAACACTGCATTGGATTCCATAATTGGAATAGAATTTCTCTCGAGGAATAAAGTCGACGGGCCAGAAGTGCTATTTCAAAATTGGGCTCTGATATGGGCTTATCGAGGTGGAGGATGTGTACATTAATAAATAAGTTCAATAAAATTCTATCAGAAATGTTTGATAGAATTGAATGGAAAAGAAATTCATTTTTACATGAATTCAGCATTCCTTTGATTTGTCTGGTATGCATTTAAGGTGCATACCAGAAAGGTTTGAAAACTACTCAAAATAAAAAAAGAACCATTACAAAAATAAGAAAATTGAACGAGTTTTTAAATCGATGTAAGGGAAAATTGATACAAATTTTTGAAACGTTGATCTTTTGAAAAATAGAACTTTCGAAAATCTGCCAATCTAAGGCATAGGCTTTTTCTTCCAAACCACTAATATTTTATCTTTATAGTAATGTAATTTGTGTATAACATACATATATTATATGCATAAAGTGAATCTTTAATAAAGATTCACGTAAGACATCATATATGTTATCATTGCCACGGAGACTTTTGCAGAGATTATTTATTTTTTGTAAAGATATTTTCAGGGATTTCAAGGTCTCAACAAGTTTTTTCAATGTTTTTTTTGTGAACGTTAATACAGTAAACAACATTTTTAAGAATATACATTTATTACTAATTATTACATTGTATTCATGGGAAATTTTACGACTTTTAGCATCAGAGTAAGAATTGTGTGGGTATTTAACTCTTTTTAAAATTCAGTGAGTCTTCTACTGAGATTATGATAACATTTTCCGCATATAAATAAATATGAACGATTTCTGTCAATCTTGTAATACAATTTGGTCTCATCTTTTTAGAAACTGTTGCAATGTTTATATAAATGCTCGCAATCAGGATATTTTTGAACATTCTTCTTACAAATCAACACAATCATGTTATAAAATAAGATAAACATTGAAGAATTCAGCACTGTTTAAATCTTTCATGACATTTTTAGGGTAGAATGACATCCAGTAGGCAATTCATGTTTGAAACGATGCAACGTCTTAAGGTTTATGAAATAAGTGTCATTTTTACTACCATAATTTATTATCATATGCTGTTCATATAAGTGTACTTACCTTTAAAGTTTATGTAGCAAAAAATTATTAACTTAATATAATAATACAGCAGATGGACAATAACAATATAATGTACCAGAAACTGACAAACAATTGAGACATTTTATTATAATTTTATGAACTTAGTATAAATTGTTTAAGTCGTGTTAAACTTAACAATTTTGGCAGGAAAAGTCTGAAAAACTTCACCTTTATCAAAAAATGCCATACTTCAAATATTTTTACATACCAATAAACTAAATATCAATAAACAATCCCACTTTTTTAAAAACTTCATGTATTTATTACAATATAAAACAATTCCAGTCGTCCTAAATTCGCATTTTTTTCTACATAAATTACACCGTCGAGCATCATTATCCATCGACCACAATTCAGAATACTTTTCTCACCGCAACATCTTTCTAAACGTCCCAAAATCGAAGTAATTCAACCTTAAAGCTTTGATACTCGAACCTGCTTTTCATTTTCAAAAATTCAGTGACGCGAATTTCCACTTGGAATTGGAAGATTAACAAATGTGCAGAAAACCTCGACGTCCCTATTTTGCTGATCACACTTACACACTTTATGTACTCAAAGTGTTTCGGTTGTTATGCTATGCGCCACTTTGAGACCGAACAATTGTTTGATTAGTTAATTACGATCGATTAACTGATGTAATTGAGCAATCAATGAATTGTGGAGCCTCAATATGAGACGGTAATAGAATATAAATTATAGATAAAGATCTGTATATACACATTTCCAATTTAAGCAGAACATAACTTATCAAACCCTGCGCTTGCAAGAAACAATCTTAACTGGGTATATAAATTTAAGTGACGTAGTTACGACAAAATAATGCAAGACATTCAACCTTTGATACGTATATTTGAACAAAATCAACTGTTTCCATTTAAGTTCGATATGACTCGTCAGACGACATCATAAAACGCTATATACAGTTCCATCGTAATCTAATCCTTACGAGTTACATACATTTGGACAGGAAGTTAATAGCTCGCGAGTTTCCGTTTATGTCAAACTTGTTGCAATGAAACAAAACTCGTTTCTATTATACTGTTTAAAATTGTCATATGAAAACTCTGTATGGAAATTATAGATGTAAAAAGTGCATGTGAAATTTTTAATACAAAAATTTACTTTGCTCGGGAATCGAACGTGAATCCTGCAGGGAAAAAGTCCAACTTGAAACCATTGGACTATCGATTAAATTCAAGAATCAATATGTTGGATTTTTTATATTTTTCACTGAAGAATAAGTTGTTAAGTGAATCACATTGTTCATATGAAAATCCCGTACGAAATTTCCGAACGAAATTCCTTATGACTATTTTAAACAGAGCACTTCGCTTACCGACGATTTAATATACAACTTTGAATAGTTCGAACATATATACAATATTGTTGTACTCTAAACGTAACGAAATATCAGCATATATGTATGTATGATTTCAGTACATATTTATGGATATTTCGTCGAACTGAAATGTGTTTGTAAGTTAATTCATCAAATCAATCCTGATAGTCAAATGAGGCTTTCAGGATTTACTTAAATCATTATATTTTATTAGTTATAAAATCAAATGTTAATGCCGACAGTATTTCTGCGGATTTCACATAATTTATTGAGAATCTGAAAGAGTCTAAGTTCACAGACTTACGTGATGAACAATTTTACGTTGGGCTAATAAACATAGACAACAAATACTGCCTCTTTTAAATAATACTGAAAAATAAAAAGCTTTATAATTTAATATGTAAAAAAATAAAAGTATGCCAAATGTTTCGAATGACATATAAAAAACATCTGTTTAAATATTTTTATCATAAAAAAGACTGCTTACATAATCACATTTTAAACATTTCATTTTTCATTTTCATCATTTAGTGAGTAAGTCCACCCTTTAATGCAATTGTTTATGATATTAATCATATAAATGTCGCACTGTTTAAACTAGATTTTACTCATGAACTTATTGGACGTTCACACTGGATTTGCCAAACTAAAACTAAATTCGATTCCGTCGAGTTGTTCGAAGGTTCAAAAAATAAAAATATACTACACTTTCTTTTTTATTAGTTAATTAAGACAAACAGAGATTCTACGCCAAAAGGGGAATTTTCCGAAACCTATTTACACTCACAATTTGATTCATAATCCTCTAAAGATTAACAGGTAATAATATGGCATTATATTCAATAACGTACTAACTTCACATATAAATTCAAAAATATAATTCGCCCATCGTTCAATTTTAATTTGGTTTTTTATTCATAAAAATTAAAAAAATGCGCAAAGAAATATGTACATTCATTTATCACATAAACATGAAATGTTTTTCACGGAAATCATTCCTTTCTTATGTAGAAATGTAAATTCTGAAGCATTCTGAAAACTACGGAAAAGTCTCAGAGTCAAAAAAAGCTTTTGAGAGTTTTTCGGTAAAACTGTGATTCAAACTCTGAAATGACTTTTCTCTCAGACTTTGCTACATTAATCAGATTCAAAACATTTTCAGACTTTTTCAAAGATTGTATTTTGTTCTATTTTGTGGTAAAACTCACAATTATTATTACTTTGCATTTAATATCGACTTTAATGCACAAAGAAGAAAACAACGTGATTTTTAGTAAGTTTCTCCCTCTTTAATAATATTTACTGTAGAAATAAGTTACAATTTAACTTCACTGAGAGTCAGCTTTTTCAAGAACTCCCATCGTCACCCAATGTCTGAACATACTCATAACTTTTACACTGAAAAATACCCATTTAAACACCAAACTAATTAATGCTAAAGCGAATCGTCATATCCCCTTTTACCCAATTGTAAAAGCAATATCTTTCCTGCAACTCGACTTCCCCTAAGTCTCCACAAATCACGTCAACGTTCCTCTCGGGAACCAGAATTCATGATCAATCCTGTAAAAGCTCCCACTGAAAAGCTTGCTGTGAAATTCTTTAGAATCCTTTCCCTTGGTAGCATACTTTCACATACCAAAATATGCTTTACACGTATGTACAGTCACAATACAAATACCACAGTTAGTTACAGCGATGTCGAATTCAACTAAATCAGCTAGATAAAAGGAATGCTCGTATTTACATATGTATATCGATACACAGTTCGAGGCGTTGACTCGAAACGCCGAGTTGTCTCGAGGAGTGCAAATAATCCTGCCAAATAGCAGAAAAAACCTGAATGTTCCTATGCGAAACTGAAACGTGCAATACTTTTTTTCCCGAGGCACCTCGGCGGTTGAATTAAGAGGAGGACAAAGGCAACGTAAATTTCTACCTTACCGATTGTGTCTTCTGAATGTTATAACTATTGCAATATATTTGTCTATTTTCTTTGCGAATGGAAGAATACAATCAAATTTGCTTAACATTCTCCCACTCGCAAAAAAAACCTGGACTAACTGCAATAGTTGTAAAAACGAAAGGCAGTAGAGTCGGAAAAGTAGGAACTGACATTGCCTTTGTCCTCCTCTTAAGTGTCTCGTTCTGCATATAAATACATTTATACAATGGGAGGTTCGCGCGTGATTGTCGCACGGCGTTCCAAGCGTTTGGTAAAAAAATATGTGAAGTCTTAAATTCAGTCGCCTTATCGAATATTGCCATAGTAAACCCGCGTGTTTAGGAACATCTTCTTTAGAAGCTACCTTCCTCGCATGATTGAATCCGTTAAGGCAAATGGGACAGTGATCACGTGTTCGCCGAAGACGGCGGACTGTGAATGTCGACGCTGACTTGCGACACGTTGGCGCTGGGCGGGGTCTTTGGCGGGACGGTGTCGGACATCGGGATGGCGACCGAGTGAGGCACTGACGAGTGCTTCTTAGATTTGTCCGGGTGCCACGGTTTCGCGTGGTCTTTACTCAATCGCTCGCTCAGAGCCTTCAGAGCGATTTGCCTGTAACGTTGAAACATTGGTTAACTCGAAAAATGTTCTGAGTTGGAGGTCTTGAAATTGGAGATAGAAATGGTGAAATGTAGGGATTCGATGATTTAAATCAATGATTTTTTTAATAAATATTAATTTAAATAAAAAATAGTAACAAAAATTGAAATAAAATCGGTTAGAAATTAGCGATTGTAGCCATTTTAGTAGAAGGTCCCTTAATTCCAACTTTGCATTTTGTGTTTTGAGTCAATTTGAGCAAAATCAACATGGAACTAGAGTTAAAGCTGATTTATCGAGTTAATCCAACTACAAACGGATTGAAAGAGTCACAAATCGTTTGTCGAGTTGAAATAACTGGATTTGCATTTGAAACTACTCTAAATGTAGAGTTCAAACTACTCTGCATCGATTTCGTTTACTTCTTTTTATGTATGACATGATAAGAAACTAGCTCTATTTTCCTGTCAAAAATCAGCATTTAGTTGACAGAAATTGTTATATTCATCTGATATACAATTTTTTTAAATCAAGCTTTAATTTCCTTGATTTTTCAGAACTGGATCAGTTCTGAAAAATCTGAACATAGTTAAATCCATTTGTTTAATATTTCTTTAAACTAATTCGAATAATTTAAAATGTATTTTTCTTGCCATTCTATCATCGAATTTCAAGGTAGTTTCCACTTTTTCTTTCACTTAAGTTACTTTGCTATTCATTTTTTTATGCAAAATTCCTGTATAAAACAGATCATGCCAGAACCTCCTCTATCCTCGATGTTATAAATAAAAAATTAATGACGAACAAACCTTCGTCTTTCACTGTCATGAGGGTCTATTCCCGGCAAATTAATGACGAGACCCGGAGGTGCGTTCGACATGTCAAACCTCCGAACGACTTTTTTACAAAGTCCGATTCGCACAAAGAATCTGTGAATCGTATTGCTGACTACTGCAATCGGGGGTTGCAGCACATTTGGGAAAAAGCTGCAAGAAAATAATCAGTGTTTACACTGGCCAATCCGTTGAGTGTTTTGCACAATGGAGTAGCTAAATGCTGCCTGATACCTGGCAAATGTGAAGTTATCAGCCATATCTCCCCGAGTGCCATTGTTATGTCTCTGATAAAATCTCAAGTATATCCAAGACGTTAGCAAGCCACTGAGGAACATCACTGGATTGGTTCCCTCTAAAAATCCTATGAGCCATGAAATCAGAGAAACGATCCACACCATCAATGGAACATTTCTGTTGGTGATTTTTCCTATTGGAGTCTTCAGCAGAATGTGGTCTGGCATGATTTGCTTTACGGCCACACTTACACCTGGAAAATAAAAGTGGGAGTTAATTGTCGTTCGACTTAAGATTGCTGTCTATAATTATCAATAAATGAGACGTCTTTTTGATTGCAATATTGCTGGGTCTGAAAGAATCGTTCTATCAATTTGTAGTACAGATATACATAGTCATCTGCAGCATAGAATATTTATTATAAATTATTGTTCATGAAATAAATGTGAACTGACGATAAATAAGTTTTTAATAAAAAAGCAAGTTTTGCATCCAGATTTACGAGCAAAAGTTTTCTTGGCATATTTATATGCCAAATTTTGGGTACTTTGAATGGACACAAATTCATCAATCACTTTTCTTCAACTGTTAAATCTGCGAGAATAAAACGTAAATGGTCACAAAAAGAAAACTCGTTTCCAGTCAGTTCTGAATTTCATTTCCCAGCCAATTAAAAAAGCTGCACGACAACTTTTCCCAAAGCAAAACTCCCACGAAACTCACACCAATAAACCCAATTCCAAACCAACTGGGGCATAACGAACGATGCGCCAACTTCCATGTTGAGAATTCTTCTGACAAAACACGGTCGCTCCCCCTCAACCCGAAATAATTCAGCTCTGTATCGTGAAGTGAAGTAAAAAATATCGACTCTTCATCATTACCCCTTTCACCTTGATCTTCCAGTTAATTAGTCACCTTCCCATATTCTAATAAAGTGAAACCAATAAAACTACAGTATACTTCAGCCTGCTATTTGATTATACTTGTCGAGTCATCAGAAAAACAAACAAATCTACAGTTTGACCAGTAAAGTTGCTATTAAGTTCATTAATTAATTTACTAAAAAATGAGAGCAGGAATATTTTATATTGAAATGGAAAAAAATGCTGAAACAGTTGCAGTTTTGCAATTGGGAAAGTTTATGAAAGTCTGGAAATTTTATTTGTGAAATGAAGACCGAATAATTATGTTTAGTTATTAGAATTGTCATTAATTTTATTATTCGAGCAAAGCAAAAAAATGCGTTAATGCATTGTTAATGGTTTAAACTAATACAGCATTTCTAGTTAGTTAGAAATTATGTAATATGTATTGATTCCTAGTAGTTTTAATTTGCTAGATATTTTATCTGAAACATTAAAAAATTACTTCAAATCAGGTTTATTATATCACTCTTTTTTTATAACTGAGCCTTTTTTATAACTCTTTTTATATAAAAGTAAAAAATGTCTTATTCAACTATAAGAATTTTAATTAAAAATGAATAATTAACACCTCAAAAGAAAAAAAAACAATATGCTCGATAGACTCCATTGCAGTGGATTGTAGTAATAATAAAAACTTATCTCGCAATCTTTACTACTCTTCTCTTATACTTTTCTTTTCTAACGAAACAATGTAGATAAATAAACAATACTTTTGGAAATTATATCTTCTGATCATTTTGAAATAATCATAATATCTGATATAGGAAAAACAAAACAAAACAAACAAACATAAACTTAAACCTTTTCAACAATTGTAAAGTGTTAAAAATTCATTATATCTGCATTATATATTTTCCATTATTGTCTATCAATATAATCTCCCAAAATAACTCTGTTAATAAACTATTAGAAACCAATAGGATTCATCTATTTAGATCTAAGCTAATTTGGTCCAATATCTGTCAAAATTGCTTTAAGTTAGAACAGAAATCAGGAGCAATCTGTAAATATACAAAATTGGGCAAAAAGTAATCAATAATTGGCCAATCAGACTGCTTTGGGCAATTATTGGTCAATTTTGGGACAATGTGGTTCACTGGGTATATTAAAGTATATGGCATTTACACCCATATTCAAAAAGAAGAAGAATATATAGAGAGAAATTCTCTCTAAATTATTCTTAAATCTATTAATTTCAAATTTGTTCAGCAACCCCGCATCACTAAATAAATAGCTAAAATAAATCAAAAACAAATCCAGCAAGTAAGAACATTTTGAAACAATACAGTATTAGAACATATTCAAATACTGTAGAATATACCAACAATTTTTTAAACTATTAAAACATTTTTACATAAAACAACAGTGAAACTATTTTTTAAAGAAACCCCTCTTTTCCAAAATGACACAAATAGTCAACATTGACCAAAAACACCCGCTTCCATTTCACCATGTAATTATTACGAAATTTAAAATTGCTTTCATAAGGATTTCATGAGTATATTCATGAGGATACTTTATGAAGTTACAAAAATGTTTAATTATTTAGAATTCAAATTAATGTGTTTTCCATTTGTATGTGTTAAGGTAAGTGTCCCAGTTACGGTTAGCTTAAGCATATATTTGTTTTATTTTATAGTTATTACCCTAATTTTTTGTAATTAGCTTATCAATACAAACATTTTAATACATAAAATTGGGTATTCTTATCTGCAGTGAATTAAAATATTAGCATTTTTATCTTCCAATCTGTTAATAGAAGTTATTGATAAAATATAACACAAATTGGGTCTACATCGTTACATTTACTTAAAAGAATGAAATATTAAACAGAAAATTACCATAATTTCTAAACAACTAGACATTTCTGTAATTCTAGTATTATTGTAACTCGAGAAGAACAGAAATGTCATAAAATAAGAATTTGTATAATCAAACCTGGTATTAAAATAAAATACAAACTTTTAACAAACTATACGCTTTTACATTGTAAAGTGTTCTTAACTACTTTTTATATGATTAATTATATATGATAGATTAACTACATGAACATCAAACATGTATCTAGCAAAAGAAATATTTCTCAATGATTAATATAATCATTTCTGATTAATATAATTATTTCTAACAAACATATTATTGTCCATAATTTATTTACTATTCCTCATATAAGTAAGTTTTGTATATATTATTTACCATACTTGTACCATAAAAATATTGCATCAAACACATTTAAGAAAAAACCTGATAAATTTCATTCTTTTCATCATAATTTTCATTACCCCTAATTTCGCAAAAGTGTGTACATTTTTGCGAAATGTCCACTCTCCAAACGTCAAAAATCAAAAATCAATCTACCTGCAATGTACCCTGCCAATCCGTGTATGTGTGTATGGAACAAGTAGTCCGGGTTGTGTCCGCAGGTGTACAAAAACAGGTAGTACAGCGTGGACAGCGCCGCGACGCCAATGTTGACAATGCCAAAAAACGTCATCATCTCCAGAGTGCCCCACAGCGGCTCGATGAGCTTGCCGCACAGGCCGACGGTGATGATGTCCACCAGGACCTCCCATATGTGCACCTCCAGGAAGCAGAACGTAAAGAGCGTCCACACGCGAAACTCCGGGGGCATCAGGAAGCCTGGCGTGACGCTCAGCGCGTCGACCACCCCGATGTGGAAGGATTGCCAGTAGAGGCATATCACCACCACGCAGATCACCTTGACGCTGGTGCTCGTGTTCCCGAGGAGGGCGACGAACTGCTGCCACAGGTAGGGGATGTTCCTGCCGAAGCCATTGGCCGTTGCCATTTCGGGGAGAGAGCAGCAGTGCTCGGTGGTTTAACCTCACACTCGGCGGAGACAGTGGTCGGACGTCGTGGGAGCATGCAGTGCTTCTCATTGGACGGAGCGGGATTTACGCAGAGGGGAGCGGCAATGTGGACTGGCCTTAAGGTAGCTCGCTTGAAAGTAGTTCGAGAGTCGGGTCAAATACGTCGTAGTTGATTTGAAATTGTAAATATTGGGAGAAGAGAATAAAGATTTAGGGTGAATGCACCAGTGAATGGTCGGGCCCCAGTAAATAGTCGTGTATCATAAAATAATTATAAATTTTAATTA
>JABFPB010001950.1:0-22392 GCA_022817645.1 Ceratoteleas bidentatus
TTGCAAGTATGGCGCTGAGCGCCGCCATTTTGTTTGTTTTTTTGACAACAATTTTCGTAATCATAAATGAATATATCATCAATAATTGAGTGAAATTTTGGGTCCTATTTCCATCGGCAACCCTCCCCAAAAAAATCCTTATACATGGTATTCATTTTCATTTTCTAGGGTAGCGTAACCCCTTAAGGTTATTTACAGCGTTACTTGCAATAAATAATAAATAAATTATCTAACCTGTCAAAAATGTCAAATTTGAATTTCGACCCTACATCTTCCATTCGAGTTTTCAGCATGTTCTAATATCCATTTTCAGCTGGAATGAAGCTTTATAATCTAAATATCTTAATACATAAATGGTAAACTGTAGTTTTTTAACGTCAAAATAAAACTTAGGTTTTTAACTATTATTAAATAGTTTTTCATGAACATGGTAAATTGTTTAGATATAAAATCCTTCCAATGTACGCTATTAGGCTGATGAATAATTAAGATATGTTTCTGGTTACTATAAAGTGGCATTTAGCCATCTAAATGTAATTTTTTAAGTTAAGTTGTGTGTTTGAGAATTCCAAACCCATTTTACCAATTTCAAACCCTCGGAACCCATCCAAAAATAACTTCCAAAGTATGCTATTAGGCTGATGAAGAATCACGACATTTCTCTGGTTACTATAAAGTGGCATTTAGCCATCTAAATGTTATTTTTTAAATTAAGTTGTGTGTCTGCGTATCCATAAACAATTTTACTGTTTTCGAACCCATGGAACGTATCCAAAAAGTACCGTCCAATGTAGGCTATTAGGCTAATGAAGAATCAAGATATGTTACTATAAAGTGGCGTTTAGCCATCTAAATGTTATTTTTTAAGTTAAGATGTGTGTTTGAGTATTCCAAACCCATTTTACCAATTTCGAAACCAGAGTACCTATCCTAACAGTACCTTCTACTGTAGTGTATTAGGCTGATGAAGAATCAAGATATTTCTCTGGTTACTATAAAGTGGCATTTAGCCATCTAAATGTTATTTTTTAAATTAAGTTGTGTGTCTGCGTATCCATAAACAATTTTACTGTTTTCGAACCCATGGAACCTATGCAAGAGTAACTTCCAAGGTACGCTATTAGGTTGATGAAGAATCAAGATATGTTTCTGGTTACTATAAATTGGCTTTTAGCCATATAAATGTTATTTTTTAAGTTAAGTTGTGTGTATGAGTATCCATAAACAATTTTACTGTTTTCGAACCCAGGGAACCTATCCAAAAAGTACGTTCCAGTGTACCCTATTAGGCTGACGTAGAATCAAGATATGTTTCTGATTACTATAAAGTGTCATTTAGCCATGTAAATGTTATTTTTTAAAGTTAAGTTATGTATCTGAGAATCCATAAACAATTTTACTGTTTTCGAACCCAGGGACCCTATCCAAAAAGTACGTTCCAATGTACCCTATTAGGCTAATGAAGAATCAAGTTATGTTTCTGCTTACTATAAATTGGCTTTTAGCCATATAAATGTTATTTTTTAAGTTAAGTTGTGTGTCTGAGTATCCATAAACAATTTTACTGTTTTCGAACCCATGGAACCTATCCAAAAAGTACCTTCCAATGTACACTATTAGGCTGATGAAGAATCAAGATATGTCTCTGGGTACTATAAAGTGTCATTTAGCCATCTAAATGTTATTTTTTTAAGTTAAGTTGTGTGTCTGAGTATCCATAAACAATTTTACTGTTTTCGAACCCAGGGAACCTATCCAAAAAGTACCTTCCAATGTACACTATTGGGCTGATGAAGAATCAAGATATGTGTCTGGGTACTATAAAGTGACTTTTAGCCATCTAAATGTCAGTTTCTATTTTAAGTTGTCTGTCTGAGAATTCCAAACCCATTTGACCAATTTCGAACCCTCGGAACCTATCCAAAAATGACTTCCAAAGTACTCTACCAGGCTGATGAAGAATCTAGATATAACTCTGGTTACTATAAAGTGGCATTAAATGTTATTTTTTAAGATAAGTTGTGTGTGTGAGTATTTCAAATTCATTTTACTGATGTCGTACAATGAAGAATCAAGATATGTTTCTGGTTTCTATAAAGTGGCTTTAAGCCATCTAAATGTAATTTTTTTAAGTTAACCTGTGTGTCTGTGTATCCATAAACAATTTTACTGTTTTCGAACCCAGGGAATATTTCTAAATAGTACCTTCCAAAGTACGCGATTACGCTGATAAAGAATCGAGAAAGGTTTCTGGTTACTATAAAGTGGCTTTTAGCCATATATGTTACTTTTTTAAGTTACGATGTGCGTCTGAATATCCACAAACAATTTTACAGTTTTCGAACCCGGGGAACCTATCCAAAATATACCTTCCAACGTACGCTTTTAGGCTGCTGAAGAATCAAGATATGTTTCTGGGTGCTATAAAGTGTCATTTAGCCATCTAAATGTTATTTTTTACGTTATGTTGTGTGTCTGAGTATTTCAAATCCATTTTACCAATGTCGTAGTACAATGAAGAATCAAGATATGTTTCTGGTTACTATAAAGTGGCCTTTAGCCATTTAATGTTACTTTTTTAAGTTAAGTTGTGTGCCTGAGTATCCATAAACATTTTTACTGTTTTCGAACCCAGGAAACCTAACCAAAAAGTACCATCAAAGGATCGCTATTAGGCTGATGAAGAATCAAGATATGTTTCTGGTTAATATAAAGTGGCTTTTAACCATCTAAATGTTACTTTTTTAAGTTACGTTGTGTGTCTGAGTATCCATAAACAATTTTACAGTTTTCGAACCCAGGGAACTTATCCAAAATGTACCTTCCATCGTACGCTATTAGGCTGATGAAGAATCAAGATATGTCTCTGGGTACTATAAAGTTTAGCCATCTAAATGTTATTTTTTAAGTTAAGTTGTGTGTTTGAGTATTCCAAACCCATTTGAAATATTAAAAAATTTTTAATTATTGAAAAATTTTGAAAAATTGAAAATTGTTTTAATGTTTTAAAATATTGAAAAATTTTTAAATTGAAAAATGTTGAAAAACTGGACAATTTAAAAAACTGAAAAATTTTGAAATATTGAAAAAGTTTGAAAAGTTGAAAAATTGTGGAAAATTGAAGATCTTCGAAATATTGAAAATTTTTGAAAGGTTTTAATAAATCAAAAAATTTTGAAAAACTGAACAAATTTAAAGAATCAAAAAATTTTGAAAAAGTGAACAAATTTGAAAAATCAAAAAAAATTTGAAAAACTGAACAAATTTGAAAAATCAACAAATTTTGAAAAACTGAACAAATTTTTAAAATTAAAAACATTTTGAAGAACTGGACAATTTGAAAAATTGAAAAATTTTGCTAAACTGAAAAATCTTGAAATATTGAAAAATTTTGAAAAATTGAAAAATTTTGAAATACTGAAGAAATTTGAAAAAGGAAAAATTTTGAAGAACTGGACAATTTGAAAAACTGAAAAATTTTAAAATACTGAAAAATTTTGCAAAAATTAAAAATTTTTGAAAAGTTTTAAAAAATCTAAAAATGTTTAATATTGAAATATTTTGAAGAACTGGACAATTTAAAAAAACTGGACCGTTCACAAATGGACCTTCAAAATTAGACTTGTTATACCTGGACCGTTCACTGCTGGACTAATCCAAATTTGGACCGTTCACAATGTACTTTCAAAATTGGCCTTGTTAAAACTGGACCAATCATTTCTGGACCGATTTACAATTGGACCATTTACATTTGGACATTCAAAATTGGACTCATTAAAACTGGACCAGACACTTTTGGACCGATCCACATTTGGACCATTCACAATTGGACTTTCAAATTTGGACTCGTTAAAACTGGACCATTCACTTCTGGACCGATCCACAATTGGACCATTCACAATTGGTCTCGTTAAAACTGGACGAGTCACTTCTGGACCAATCCACAATTGGACCACCGAGCTAGGAATCCTAAATATCATAACATTCCATAAATTATTCACCGAGATATCCTACAAATAAGATTGAAAAAAGCGTGGATCCTCTCATTTTGGCTGTAATAAAGATATCCCATCTGCGATGGGAACATTTTGCATTCGTGCCATCTAGAATGTTAAATTAACAATGCTGGGTCTACGCACATTCAACGTAAAAACTTCATTCACTCCATGTTGATCCAACATTATGAAGTTAACACAAAGGCAGCAGGTTGTTCGAATCATGTTGAAACAACATCGTACATTGTTGACCTAACGTTAATAGCTTAACATTAGATCTCATGTTATTTCAGCATGATATGCAAGCTAAATCCAACACCGACATTTTTTTCCCATGCAGTTTACAGAATTCGAAATTTTCACAGTAATTCTTAAGTGTTCACAGAATGTCGCAGCATTTCAAAAGAAACATTTATGATAATTCATAAGTAATTTCGATTTTCCATAAGAGAATTCCAATTTTCTGTTGCATTCAAGTCAATTCACATAACGTTTTTCTTTTAAGAATATTCATGATTTTTTAACCGGTGTATGTTTATTATAATAATTATTATATTTTTATATACATTATAGTATAATATTTAAATGGTATATTCACAGAGGCCGCTGCCTGTTCATGAACCCGTATTATTTGTCTAATACAGGTTACAATTTGAATATATACGGGAATAATTTGACGCCTGGTATCTTTTGCGTGTTGTGTACAATTAAACTTTTCTTATCGCCAAAACGATATGTCAGATGATTTAGTTGGGTATGCAGGAAGTGCTATGATCCATGATATAATTTATTTTCTATTTTTTTGGTCTCTCACTTTTTGGTCTCTCAGTTCTCGTAGTAAAAATACAAGTACACTCTGAAAACAAAATGTAAAAACACTTTTCTCGCAGATTTGAAACACGTCTGAGAGTCTTCCATTATAAACCATATATATCGTGTAATGTCATAACTGCAAAGCTCTGTTCATATCAGTTCATTATTAGCAAGTTTCCGACGCGTGAAATAGGTATTTACATTAATTTTGTAACATTTTTCGAAACGCCGGCATGTTTGCAACTGTATTGTATTTTATCTTTGTTTTATTTCCTGTTCAATCTATAAATCTACTTAATAATTTAATGTCTTCTAATGAAAAAAATTAAACCATGATAGCAAATTTACAAAACAATTAAAGATACAATGTCGTTAATCTACTAATTTAACTTAATGCATTTTTACTTAATGTATTTTATTTTATTTAATTAAATTAAATTTTATTTATTTAAAAACGGTAATGTACATTACAGGTACCGTTAATCACGCTGTTTATAAAAAATATCGATTTGTCTTGAGATACTGTTCGATTAGGTTTGAAAAAGCCATAAAAAATTTATAAATTTATTTCGAAAGGGTTAGTTAGTTAGCGAATTTGGCGAGTCAGTGCCTCATTAGCGGTCAGTCGATAAATTGCATCATTAATCATCGTGATGTATTGTGAGTCAATACGTAGCACCCGCAAGCTTTCTCGCTCGATGCTGGTTCACGCATCGAGTATATGTATAAAGCCTCAAGGCTTTTGATTCGCTTTAATGATTAGCGAGTGCATGCAAGGGCCTGAATCGGCAGCAAATGAATTTTAATGATGCTTGGGTGATCAGGCGCTTGCCACTTCAGGTGATTGATACATCAACAAACACATACGCTGATTTCCCGTGTTTATGTGACAGATCGCTTGATAACGTACATAGTGTGCGTATTTTCACTAAGAAAATTTTCTGTGAGCTGCTGCATAACGTTGATGTTAATATTAGATAAGTGAATTGAGATTAATTGTTATTTCTTGAGTTCGACATAATTATTTTGATCGTGTTGTCGCTCGCCAATATTTTAACCCGTGCACTATAATTCTACGTAATCGCTTTTACGAGCGAACTTTGACAGTTTTCTTTTTAGTCTCTATATAAAAAAAGATTTGAAATCGGCGTCAAGAATCAGTTAACTGTCAGTCAGATTTTGTAACCAAACTGACCGCGGTGTTGCCGCGTTCTCATCCTGTCAGATTAAACGGTGTAAAAACGATATAAAGTCGAACAATATTTGAAATGAGCATCAGTATCAAGAATCAGTTAACTAACAGTTAGATTTGTAATTGTTTTTTTTTTAATTTTTTTTAATTAAAAAAAATTTTTTTAATTAAAAAAATATTCATAAAATTTTTAAAAAATTCATAAAAAATTAAAAAAAAATTAATTTCGTTTCAAAATAATTCACGAAAATAAGAAAAAATTATTAAAAATTCAAACTAAATTCAACAAAATTCAAAAAAGTTCATAAAAATTAAAAAAAAATTTACATAAAAACAATTCGTAAAAAAAATCAAAAAATTCAAAAAAAGTCAACAATTGTTGACTTTTTTAAAAATTTTATGAATTTTAAATTATTTTAAAAATTCATAAAAAAAACATAAAACTTAAAAAAAATCAAAAATATTCATAAAAATTGAAAAAACTTCATAAAAAGTAAAATAACTCAAAAAAATTCACAAAAATTATAAAAAAATTCATAAAAGTTCAATAGAAATCATAAAATTTCAAAAAAAATCTTAAAAGTTTAAAAATAATAATTCTATTTCATAACAATTCAAAAACATTCATAAAAATTAAAAAATATTATAAAAATTCACAAAAATTAAAAAAATTCAAAAAAAATTTTTTTTTAATTCAAAAAATAAAAAAAATTAATAAAAATTCAAAACAAAAATGTTAAAAATTAAAAAAAAATTCAACAAAATTTTATATAAATTCATAACAATTTAAAAAAAACCAAAAATATTCAAAAAAATCAAGGAAAAATTTAAAAAATGCATAAAAATTTAAAAAATGCATATAAAATCTTAAAAAATTTTTTAAAAAATTCCACAATTTGAAAAAATTAAAATAAAATTCGAAAAAATTCATAAATTTGAAAAAATTAAAAAAATGTTTTTAATTCATAAAGATTGGAGCGGCCGTCGCGAAATAAAAGGAATAGTCTGGCGTATTCAGCTTTCTAAGGTTGTTCTTCCCGGCTGGAGTCCCGCAGTTCGTGTCTTCTGAATGTACTATTTTCTTGTAACAACTAAAGAATTTTAAAAATATCCCACCGATTCTTCAGTTTACATTTAATTAAAAACATTCAACTTTTAATGCACATAGTGGTCTGAGTAAAATGCGTTTCAAGAGACAAGGTATTGTATCTGGCCAAGTACAAATGAAAGTATAAAAAGATAAGAAGTATATTGCTACGAAAGACGATACAGTCTCTTATACTTTGCAGCTGTTTATGCATTTACGCGCAAATCTGAGAAAAACGCGTACATTTATCAAGCCCACAATATGCAATAAAAGTTGAATGTTTTTTATTGAATAGCTATGGTTATAAGTCATTAATTGTCTCACGAATACGACAAGTTAAAAATACCCTAACTCCGGTACTTCAGACGTGAACAATAACCTTAAGGTGATTCGTCAAGCATAAGTTACTAGATTAGTGTCTTTTTATTTCGTTTTGTTAAGACGTTGATTTGATACTTAAGATAAGATCAATTTTTTAACTTAACATTTTTTTATTTTTTTGAATATTGTTCAACTTTTTAGAACTGTTTGTCCCTTGCGAGAAAGGTATGCGCGGCTTACTTACAGTAAGCCGCGTTAAAGTACTTTTTCACTTTTTTTGAATTTGTTGAATTAAACAAATTTTGTTTATTTTTGCTTTTAATTTTTTTGGATTAAAAATTTTTTTTTTGAATTGTGCGGAAAAAATGCTGCTGCATTCTTGAAAAATGCTAAATCATTAGTGAACATTTTTATGCATTTTTAAAAATGTTATTGAATTTTTATTAATTTTTTTTTAAATTTTGTTGAATTTTTTTTATTTTTTTGGAATTTCTATGAATTAAACAAAATTTTATTGAATTTTTAACAATTTTTTATTAATTTTTTTTTATTTTTTTTGAATTTTTTTACATTTGTTTTTGAATTTTTTTAATGTTTTTGAATGTTTTTGATTTTTTTGAATTTTTATGAATTTTTAAAACATGTTGCCGAATTTTTTGAGTTTTGTTTTGAATTTTTTTCAAATGTATATGAATTTTTTTTGAATTTTTATGCATTTTTTTGATTTTATTAAATTTTTTTTTAATTTTTATGGATTTTTTTTAATTTTTATTAAAAAAAATCCATAAAATTCAAAAGAAAATTTCTTTACATACATGTTGTGATAATTTGAAACATTATACATACTTGTCTACTACATCAGTAACGATTTCAGACTTGATTATATATCAACTGAAATCATTTAGTAATATATGTCTAGCTTGGTTTATACAATGTGGATTTGAGTATATATCTATGTCTGAGGTATTCGCTAATTTACACATTCTCCATATCGGGGCTTTACAAAATTGATTGGTCCCATATATTGGTTGTACAAAGTTCTTTCGGTCATTATTTCGCAGTGCTATTGTTGGAACCTTCCAACTTATTTTGTTATGGAGATATGTACAGTTTATGGTGTTATTTAGTATCGCATGAAGGAACTTCAAATCGTTTAGATGCCTATGTGATTTCAATGAACTTATATTCATTATGATGGCGATTTCGCTATAGTCATGACTTACTCTAGGAGATAATTTAAGTTTCCATGCTACCAGGTTCAAAAGTCTAATTTGTATTATTAACCTTGATATATCGGCGCATTTTCGGATGGGTTACATCCTTGTTGATCATGACGCCACGGAGCACGTGGCTGTCCTCGATGGTTCCTCCTGGGATCTTTTCAACTTTAGCATAACGCTTGATGTCGATTTCACGGCGACCCTTCTCCTCCATCATGACGGTCTCGACGGCGTCCAGGGCAATGTTGCAAGCGAGGTCCGACCAGTGACCGATGAACTTGGTGCCAATGCACGACTTGACCACCTCGGCGAGCTTCTTGCGGTCCGTGCGGTCGAGCTCGATGCTGACCTTGTTGTTGAGGAAGGACACGGCGTTCTCGAGGGCCTTCCGGTAGCCGCGGATGATGACGGTTGGGTGCATCTGCTGGTCGAGGAACTGCTCGGCCATCGCGAGCATCTCTCCGGCGAGGACGATAACTGAGGTGGTGCCATCGCCGACCTCCTCGTCCTGTGTCCGGGCGATCTCGATCATGGACTTGGCGGCCGGGTGCTGCACGGTGATCTCACGAAGGATGGCGTTGCCGTCGTTGGTCATGACTATCCCGCCGGTCGGGTCCATCAGCATCTTCAACATCGCTTGCGGGCCGAGACATGTTCGGATCACGTCGGCGATTGTCTGGAAGTGGGGGTTTTTGGGTTTATGTTAGGTCAGAATGTGGAGGAAGGAAGTTAGAGTGAGAAAAATATTGGGTGAAAGATAAGAGAAATTGAAATCTTTAAAGAAAATTAAATATTTCAATTTAAAAATATAAGTAGTTGGTTTGAGCCTAGTTTTATCTAATAAATTTTTTTTTATCTAATAAATTTTTTTTATCTAATAAATTAAATTATCTAATAAATTTTTTTTTATCTAATAAATTAACTATTGGTATCGCACAGTTAATTTATGAGGTAAAATAGGCTGGAAGCTTTTCAGCATAAGTGTAAATGCGATTTTGAGGAAAATTATTACAACTTCTAAGAAGACTTTCTTAATCTGATGAATTTTCCTTGAAGTGATGTTTACTGTATCATGGAAAAGTTTTTGAATTTTATGCTATATTCCACATAGGATATGATAAGTTGTGATTACCAGATGGGACAGTCAAATTTAGTGGAATATTTTCTATTTTTACTTAGATCATGTATCTGATGAGAGTTTATTTTAATAGATTACAATTTTACAGGGAATAAATTTGGTTTTGTTGAATAAATATAGAATTAAAAGGATAGACAGTAATGCAAATTATCGAAATTGATAAAGTACTAAGGTTAATAAAATATGATTTGTTTAAAATCAAATTAATCAGATTAATTGGATTTCAATTCGATTTTTTATCAAGCATGTTAACATAATTTTGTAATAACATAAATATAGCAAATAATGTGTACAATATAACTTATTTATATAGAAAATAGTATATAATTGAGCAACAATCATATATTAGTTATAAATAATTATATTAATCATTGAAAAATATTTGTTTTATAAGACACAATTTACTATTACTGAGTTAGAGAAAGTCTAGTTTTTTTAAGAATAATGGTAATTTACTCTTTAATATTTCATTCTTTAACCCATAAAAATAGAAAACAAATTACCTTGAATTGTATACAATTGAACGTTTTTATAATTTCATAAAGTTATATCCTTATGAAATTAATATAAAATATTTTCTCCTAAAAGTTTGTTTAAGTTGGCAAATTATTACTTGTAACAATATTAACATTTTTTAATTTAATAATTCAATTTGTAAACTGTATAGCATTATTTACTATTGGAAAAATAATAAGTAATAAAATGGAGAAAATTATTATTTAATTTTTTTTTATTCCTTCTGATGTAATAGGTCAATACAAATTAGGCAAAATGTGCAAATTTCTTGCCCAATTTGTATTCATTAACATAAAATATTTTCTTACCATTTATGAAAAATAAGATAAATTATATTGCAATTAAAAATTGTACATCATTGAAAAAATATTTATTCCTTTAAAATTTAAAGCAATAAATAAAAGTAATATTTAAATAAACATTACTTCATATTCCTAACAATCAAAGTACAAAATTATTAATTAAAAAAAACTGTATTGCAATAAAAAATTAATAAGTACAGCTACAGAATGCAAATTATTCATCATTCATAAAAAATTTGCACAAATCAAAAAAAATGTTGATCCGATCCCAAAACGTTTTACGCTTCGAGGTACGCACAATGCCATATAAGGACAAAATATCGACGGTGTTCTAACTCACTTTTCCAGCTTGGATATTTTCCTTTTGAACCTTTTTGCCCGAATCTCGTTTTGTATTCTGACCTAAAATGAAAATTCATTATCAAAACCATCAATCATCATTATAAATTAACAATCCCCTGTAACGGAATAACCAAAAATTAGTCACGAAACAATGTAAACGAGGGTTAACTCTTACTTAAAACAACGATGGGTGCCATTCCTGGTGCGAACATCTTGTTACAGGATATTTCTACCAGATACGATTTAGTCGGCTATTGCGAAAAATCGCAATTACAACAATTGCTATTTCTTTTGCAAAGATAGGCAAATTTCGTAAAAAGCACACTCTCGGCTTTCAACTTATGCGGAATGTCTCTGTCTGAAAACGTGCATCACCTAGACGGTTTTCATGAACGTGAAAATCCGCCCTACCATAACCTAAAAACTTCCTGACGTATGGTAGTATCCTTGTTTTATTCGAAGGTTAAACAAGGATGATTAAATGCGAATAAAATTTATGTAACTGGAAAAATGACATTGCTAACAATCCAGTATCAGATCTAGCATAATTTTGCAACAAAAACAATTTTAATAAAATACAGTTTTAGCGAACAAAGGAAAATATAAAATTGTTAATTGAAGTTCAATAGCTGAAAACCGTATAAATGGCGCCACTGTGCAGCAGAGTCCTTTGTCCTTGTCTTACAATATGCTATGTGATAGAAAGAGAAGCACATCTGTTTGAACTTTGTAGAACAAAAATTAAAAGTGGCGTCCGGCGTGATGTGAAAAACCGCTCGTAACACGTGAGAAAAAAAGTAGATGTTGTAGTTTTTTACACAGTTAACGTCCAACCAGCGATTTTAACGCAGTGCAGACGAGTTTTCAGTCAAAAATTGTGTTACAAATTTTACAATGGATAGGTAGTGTTTACATTATTCAGTCAAATCGGCGATTGAGGACTGAAGCGGTTAGGTCAAATACACTTGCTTTTGGCGGGAGATACTCGTGTGTGATATTTATGTATGTGTGCAATATACAAAATACTCAAAATTGAAGGTAGGATTGTTTTGGTTTTTTTAGAAGGGTCACGCTTCGAGTTTTTATTTTGTAATGCTCTTATTTTTCAGATTTGTTATGCTATCAATGATGGAATCGTATCTTATTCCGCTTGTGAGTTACTCCTCAACGTGTCTTCTGTCTTTGTTTATTGTCGCCGGTTTGACTATATTCCATAAAATTAAGTGAGTATATTAATATCTTTAAACAAAAATTACAAGAACTGTGTTATATTACATTGAAAATGGTTTATATAGTTATGTATTTTAAATTTTTCTTTTATATTATCAGTATTGTTGAGTGAACGTAATAAATTTAGAAGATATCATTTTATCACAAACTGAAATTATTACCACTGTCATTTCATCATAAACATAAATGATCCTCCTCTTAAAGTATCAAAAAATCAGTTAATCGAAAAATCATTTTATCATAAAATCATTTTATCATTTATGCATTTTATCATCACCATCAAATTATTGAAAAATTAATTTATCGAAAAAAGTTTTTAAATAAATGAATAACATTACTGATAAATCTAACACAGTACATTTATTTCTAAAATTTGAAATGATCCATATTTATATGGATCTATTTTACCTGAAATTTATGTTTTTCATGTCATTTCATCTTAATTTAAAGGTTTAGATGGCCTGTCAAAGTAAACTGTTGGTTTTGCAATTCGAATATTCGTATTTGGAGGAAACAATTAAATTGGTGGCTGTGTCCATCTTGCCAACAATACAACGGTTTTACTAAGGTACAAACTATACAAAAATATTAAATAAAATTTTTACCACAAGCTAAATAAATATAAAGAAAAAATTATGACTTTCCAACATATTTCAGGATGGAGATTATAAGTACGTTATACCGGAACAGATTAACGTCAAGTCCACCAATTACTCTGTTTCTAACAAAACTAAACTGACGGATTACCAAAATGGTCTCTGTGATACTTGTAACAACAATGAAGAATTCAAACTAATGGAGTTGCGTAATTTTGAAAACTCGCAAAACCGACACTCGGAACGCGATCTGAAGAAGTTCAGACAAAAATGTGACGAGAAGTATCCTCTGTGTACAGACTGTGAAAATACTGTGGAAAGATCATTGTACAAACAATCATTATGGCTTGCAGAATACAGAATATTGTTTATGCGAAAATCGATACAAGCTGTCTTCCATGTAAGTGTGTTATTACAGTTGTCCGATTATGTATTTATATAAAAAAAGATTGTTGATTTAATAGAAACAATTTTCTATTTTCAGAGTAAAAGTACGATGGAAAAGGTGTATAAAGTAATTTTAATTTCTGCAAATTTGGCCATGGCTTATAGGAATTTATTGTGGCTGCCTTTGATTTGCGGTATATTTGTACAGCTGATACTGACTGTGACAAATATATCAAGAAAGAAATTACCAAATAATCTATTATTGACTTTGTTATGGGTGAACATTGGTGTTCTACAAACACTGCCAGAAATCCCATTATTTATTTTCAATGTAGCAGACTCACGGGATTTCCTCAGTCATCTTACAACTAGTCATATGGTAATATTCCAATAATTTTTATAACTGCTGGCATAAATTTTTTTAATTATAGAATTAATTTAATTCAATATTGTAAATTAAAGAAAATTGAAGTCATTTTTATTTAAATTATAATTCTTAATTGTTATTAAATATGTGATAAAATAATTTGTTCCTATTTTAGGTGTTGTTGCTCCAAGCCATAATTGGGTTTGAAACCCTAAATATAAAACTTACTCGTAGTGGACTCAAGAGTAAGATTTGTTTTGAGAAAATTGAATCTTATCGCAAAAATCTGTTATTACCGGAAAAACCGAAAGTCAACGGAAATTTAATAACAGATCAAAGCATAAGTTCATGCAGTAGTTCTCCAAGTCCTTGCCATTCGCCTGTGAACATGACCAATGTCCTGACGACGTCAGTGCCTGTGGAAGCGCCTGTTCCACTTAAAATGTATCCATTTTCGAAGAAAACGTAAGTGCTTACAAATAATTTCAAGTATAAGAACATGTTTTATTTAAAAAATCAATCGATTAATGAAACATAAGCAGAATTGGCATGATTTTAATTGATGATTTTTATTATTGTTCATTTTCATAATGTACTTTAAATGTTAATACTATAGTTTCACCTGATAATTTTGTTTTGTCACTCAAATAACACTGAAAGTGTTATTTGCAACTTAAGTTCAAAGGAAGTACAAAATCATTCGTTTCAATAACAATTCATTCTCTAATTTGGACAAAGTAAACCATATTGAATTACAAAACATTAACCATAAATAAAAAAAACTTCAATACAATATAAGATTTCAAAAGACGTAGTATTTAAAACAACCAACTCCAATTAACTTATTTTATTGGTTAAATATTTTATTTCTTCTCTTTCTTATCATTCATTTGATCATTAACAAAACTTCATCTTTGCTTAATTCCAGGTCTTCCGAAAAGCCATCCTTCTCCACCCAACCAGAGGACACCTTCATGTTCCTCTCTCCGCCAAACTCCGACCTCAACCGAAGCCTCGGGGACCTCTCTTTGGACGAAGGTCCAGACCGCGCGTCTTCCCGGTGCAGTGCCGCTTTTTCCTCGAAAGCCTTCGGAGCCACCAGCCCCGACCTCTTCCAGAAAAAGCGCACCCGAAAAATCGTACTGGCCCCGTCGAAACTCCGCGTGGCGCCACCGTCGGCCTGGCCCACCTCCCAATTCTGGCAAGACTTAGACATGCCTCACATATCCCGGTCGTCCAGCCAGAGTTCCGGCTTCGCGTCGAACGTCAGCGAACCCTGCCGGGAGAACTCTGTGTTCGACGTCGACCGGTTTTCGGTAATGTCAGACCCGATTTGCCACCGGAAACAGAGCGCCGTCCGCAGTAGGGGGTGCGAAAATTGCAAATCGCCATCTTGCGGTAAAAGTCGCAAGGACGGATGTTTGCGGGACGGCACTCTTTCGCGGTGTAGCGTTTACTCGACGAACTGCGACTTTTCGGTGGAAAAGGCGAACGTCACGACGATCGTCACAAGTCCTGCGTGGTTGCCGGTGCTGCTATGCGGTTCCGTGCTTTTTAACGTAGCGGTGTTATGCGTAGTTTTGTTACGATAACACCGGGTCGGAATTGTTCGAAGTAGGGAGAAATTTCTATGAGATTTTGGTTTGAGTTTCAGACTCTGAGGAATTATGGAAAATTCATTATGAATTTCCTCATAATGAGTTTTCCGTTCGTTATAAATCGATTTCCATTTATGTTGAATAGATTTTGGTGTGAATGGGACATCGGTTTATTGTGAAAGGATTCTTTGTTGTGGGGAATGGACTGTTTTAAGAAAGAAGGGCGGAGACCGAAGTCTGCCTCTGGTTATTTGTTTAATTTTATGTTAAATTTTTTGTTTTAAGGTGCATTGTTGGAAGATTATTGTTCGTGATATGAATTCAATGAAATTCATAAACGAGTGAGTAATTTACGTTGTTTAAAGTGATTAGAAATGAAATTAAACGGAGAATCAGAGGCTGTTCATTTTGCCATTGGTGTATCAATGGCAGAATAAAAAGGTGAAATGAAGAGATGATGTTCCTTTAACTCTTTCATGACTTTTAAATCGCGAAAGGGTGAAAGTGAACAGTGGTGGGTACACCGGTGGGTACATTGAATTTAGTTTAAATTTTTTTTCACTGACTTAGTTAATTTTTTGTAATTTTTTGTAATAAATTATATAATTTGAATATTGTATTAATTTGTAACTTTTCCGTTTTCTGCTTTGTGTAAATTTAAGTAGGGTGAACAACCGTATGAAACTTATACCGAACGAATTCATTTATAAGTTTTGACAACAGGGTTCAAAACAATTTGCAGTTATAAACTGTATGTACATATGAGATATTACTAAATTGCAGTTGTTTTTCGATTTTATTTGGGTAATGTGTAGTATAAGAATGTGTACCATGTTGGTACATACATTTAGTGTGGTTTTTTATGAAACATGGTTCAAATAACTATTTATTTCAATCGAGGCGGATTTTTGTTTTGTTTTGAACGTTTTGTATATACAGATTCCACTTGTACATATCGTAATAGAGATAAAGTTTAAGGAACCCGTTATCTTTGATCATTTAACACTATACATACATAAATTACACGTCATACATAAATTATTTGAAGCTATTATAAGATAATTAAAAAAACAGGTTTGAGTTTTTGAATGAAAATTATTTCAATTAAAATATCAATTTAAACAATATAAAATAGTACATTTCACCACTAGGGTGGAAATTTCGGATTTCATCACAAGTGCATTTGCTGTGCAGCGCGAAACCGAGTTATGTAAGAAACGAGTGAGAAATCGAAATTCCCCCCGTGTCGTGGACGATTTTTTTCCTTACGAGGGAGCGGAAAGTCCGTGTTTCCACCCGTCAGGGCAGGAATGTGGGTATTCCCGCCCCGAGGGAGGAAAAAAGCATAAAAGACTGAATTTTATAACAAATAAATGAAACAAAAAATTAAAATCTAGAAATGTACTAAATTCTAAATGAGTTGATTTTCTAGAAATGTTTTAAAATCTAGAAATTTGTTCTATTCTAGACCAAAAGGAGAAACATTAGCGAAGGCAACGTAAACATTATGAAGATTTTATCTTTTTCAGTACTCTCTTTAACTTTAACTAAATCCTGTATTACTACCATTAGCATTACTTAATCATTAACTTAACCAATCACCTTAAGCTTCTCTTTTTGAGAAAAACGCATACTCAGTACAGTTATTTTTCAGTTTGTTGTTAATGGTTGTGTTGAGGTTTTGGGGATTCTGAATAAACTCCACTCTCAAAATTAACAAAGACTGTATTTAAATATTTTCTCCCGCGCATCCCAGGCTACCAACCGCGTAATCCAAAAAATTCAACTGCGGCCTTAAGCCCCACTTACATCAACAAATAATCAACTAAATATCCTAAAATATCAGTCTGTTCCATTTACAATTAAGAGTTGTCGAAAATTCACCTTACTCTCCCCTTAAATATTCCAATAAAATGAAATACATCCCTATCTTTATACATATAAACAGCTCAAATAAAACATGTGCTCCTTCCATTTATTTTGATAAATTATATTAAGATAATACACGTTTCTAAAATAGTTTAATTAATTACAAATGTGAATATATTTAAGCTTACGTTCAATGTACATTGAATCACATATTTATTGTATTCAAAGGTTTTCGCTGAGTAAGCTATTGTGATTGATATTGTTTGTGATAATTCTTTAGAAATTAATTCTTAATTGATTTAGTCAATTGTAAAACCTTTCAATACAAATGGTATGTATGCCACTAATACATAATTGCGAATGATTGATATATCAAGTGCACATGTACTTGTAGAATGACGGAAACGTAAAGTCATACTCAAAATCCGAGTAAACAAATTGTAATTCATTTATCAATCACGTAATTAAAATTGTATTTGACTTCGAGTAACGATATTGTTAGACCTTGTATTCTCGCGATAAATTTATTGTAAGACTTAGGTGTGTGTAACAACGTTAGATTAAGAGTGAAAAGAGAAGCACAGACTGTACTTTATATATTTACAATATCAAATTGATATAATAAAACACTTTTTTGATAGTTTACTTTGATTTATTTGCTAATTCTTTTAATTAATTATACTTAAGAATAGTTAACGGATATTTTCAGCATCAACTAATCAAGGTCTTGATTTATGAAGATTTCCGATACAAAGTATTATAGCGCATACACTGCGATTATTAAACACGATGGAATCTTTGTATTACGTTAATTAAATACATAATGAGTTAATTTAATCCGCCACTTTTCACCTGTACATGTGGCGAACAATAATTTTCAACCTTCTTAATCTAATCAGCATTCACTTAGTTTATTGTGAAAAACTTTCAGACATCAAAACATGTTATGTTCATAACTGTGAAAGCAAATTACTAAAATATATATAAATTTAAATTATTATATTTAAATTTATTATTATATTTACAATAGTAAATTTAAATTATTTTATATTTATAATATCGATGTTTATTTTTTGCAGCACACATTCGTGCATAAATAACATGTTTTTGCAAAAGTGAATTAAACAGCATTCTACCGAGATGAACTGTCGGTAAACTAATGACTAAACCGCACTAAACGTGTCATAGTATTCCTTGCGATGTAAAGAATTTTTTTTATTATTAAAAATATGGAAGCGTATCGGTTCCATCTTATTTACTCGAATGCAGGAATTGATGAAACAGATTTGTAAGCAAATTAAGTTGGACTAAAATCCAGCATGTATGCCTAGGCATACATGCCATTTGATTGACTAAACATTTTGTGCAATCTGGGTACGTGAGATGAATTTTTTACCGAGACAAAAAACTGACCAGTGGTTACAGAATATCAATTCATTCATTACAATGCGCGATTTATTTGCGACGAATAATGTGTACGTATCAGTAACACTGGCGATATTAAATTATTGTCACTTTTCGCGATACATCATTTATGCAGATTGGCTCACAAACATTTTTACGGAAAACCTAATCGAAGGTTAACGTTGGTTATATGTTAAATGACGTAACATACGAAATTTGAAATTAAAATTGATTCTCAAATTCCAATACTTAATCTCAAAATGTTAAAAATCGGACGCAACGTAATATCGGACAAAAAATCCTCGGGGCAAAAAAATTTTTTTAACCGGAGAAATTGCAGTCCGCGCACTCGAACGTCATCATTTCTATCGTTGGCGCGGTTTATGAATATTAATACTTTAAATAGATGTAACACGCATTTGCATGGCACGTCGGTAAAACTGATAACCGCGCGTGTAAAAAAATTGTTTATATAGTTCATTTTTAGCTGCAACGTTTATCATCCGATTGGATAATATTATTTAATTCATTGCTCAAATATCGCTATTTTGCACTCAGAAGTATACCTTTTTTCTAATTCTCTAGAGCAATAAAAAAGCTCAATGTTTGCCTGTAATGTCACACGATATACCTGCATGTATCCAAAATATTTTTCTCAGATATTTCAAACATTAAATGTCCGAGGAAAAAAATATTCTTTGTATATTCAAAAAATATTTCTGAAACATTTACAAAATAGCAAAATATTCCCAGTAAATGGCAATAGCAAATATCTTGGGAATATAGTTTTTTTATAAAAATATATTGGGAATATATGTGATCGTTTATAAAATGATCTAATAATCAGCCCAAATTATCGTGCTTTGTTCAAATAATCATCATTATCATAAAACCGAGTGCATATCGGAAGATAATGTCTGAGTTTTTGGCAATTCGAATATCGAGTCGGTCGCGTGAAGTTGCCGCATTTCGTGGTCTATTCACGCGAGTTTTTCCGCGAAAAAGGTAAATGCATCGGCGAATTCGATTTGCGGCGCGTAACACGTCGGCGTCGTCATTTCGCAAGTTGTAACACTGACATAAAAATGCGCGGGAATCTGAAATGTATGCGCGCTGGCTAATAACGCGATAATGCGGAAATCGTTCGAATTTGAATAGTGAAAGAAAAACACTTGTTACAGGTTCGATACTGCGTTTTATTTCGAATCGGAGTTGTACAAGTTGAGTTACGCGG
The DNA here is from genome assembly GCA_022817645.1 of Ceratoteleas bidentatus. Classification (NCBI taxonomy): domain Eukaryota; kingdom Metazoa; phylum Arthropoda; class Insecta; order Hymenoptera; family Scelionidae; genus Ceratoteleas; species Ceratoteleas bidentatus. The sequence goes on from JABFPB010001950.1 coordinate 19,612, forward strand.
CACCCTTTTTGCCTATTTGTCGGGAAATGTGTGCCGTCATTGTTTATGAACAAATTCCTGAATCGTTTGTTTAGGAATGTGGGAAAACATTGCGAGCCTTTATGTGGGTGGTGAAAAAATGGCACAAGTTGTGGCAGGAACCCTTTTTTGCCGGCGAATTTTCCGCTCGGTTTGCGGACAAAAGAAAAACCTTTTGTAGCGAGAAGCAGAAGTGGTATTAAAAAATGAATAGATTAGTCATTCATTACGGAAATGATAATAGTTTTAAATGAAAAGTGGGAAAAAAGGGTAGGGTATTGGCGTTTTTTAAGTTTTTTAAATGTCTGGCTGAAGTGTAAGGCAATATATAGTTTTCTTTGAATGAAAATTCGATGATTTCTGAATGTTCAGATATGTTGGATTGAAAAATTGATTATTAAAAATGGGAAAAATATAATATTGATTCATGTTTCTGATAAAATAAAAAATTACGATCTAGTCAGGCTAAAAATGCTATTAAACCTTTGCTCAAATTTAAATTCAATCAACTTTGAAAAGTTCTCAAAATTCTGATTAAATTTGTATATCTTTCTATTAACAAAATATAATCATTAATAGAAATATAATTCATTAACAGAAGACTTCCGTTTGGGCAGTCTTCTGTTAATTAATATATTTTGTTGAATGTGAGGTATAAAAATGATATGTTAGATCATAAGTCAACAATGTTGTATCTACATTGTGAAGAATAGATATACATAAACATTGAACGCTAATCAAGACCAGCACAATCTGCGTTTATCCTTTTTCTGTTCTTGTTGATTCCAGTGTTTTATCCTTTACAAATTAGTTTGCATACATTTTTTTTTATTTTTACATTGCAACTTTGTATATATTATTACCAAAATAATATATAATGCCCTTGTATAAAAAAAATCTACGAGGAGCAATTATTTATCAATACGCGCCATTGGGTACTTTTACATGTCATTGGACATTATCAGAAACATTCGTTTTATTGCTTTACGCAACGTTTAATCAATTTACTGAGGAAAGTTTTTATATTTTTGACAAATATCTAAATAATAAATTTAAAATATAGAAGATCGAAGTACAACTTTTTTCGGAAATTTATGACGTTTACTATTTTACCAATTAAATGTTATACAAAAAAGACATATCATCTAAATGGATGGTATTAGGATGCTATTTGCTATTCATTTCATTTTCATTTTCTATCTTCAAAATATTAAACAATGATATACTGTTGATAAAGTGGGTGATTTGCATCCTAGGAAATCTGTGTGAATGGATTCAAGCTTGCAACTCTAAAGTGTAAAAATGCACTACTTTTCCATACTGAGCCACTTACATCTTTTGAAATCTACCTCTCTGAGAAATTGCCATTCCGGTTGCATTTTTATGAGTTTCCCTTTCATATTAATATATTAAATAAATTACTATTCAATAGATTTTTCCAGTTTTAAATTCAGTTTGGATCAAATATATAAATTATATCAAATTGGCATACATAGCAACCAATGAGAAATCAGGATTTTTCAAACAAATTAATCTGAAGTAATTCAATTAAATTATAAATCCGAATGGATTTAAATTGATTTAACTGCATCTAATTGGAAGCCTTCAGATTTACAATATTTACACACATTAAAATTATTTTGTGCTAAAATACTAATTTCTCAATGATCGCTATTTACTCCACTTTGCAATGCATACATTTTATCCAAATTAATCTCGTGTTCATTTTACATTCACCACTATGTAATTCGAACCGATTCTCTGTCACCGCGAAACCGTTTTAAGACCGCTAAATCCTCTCTTAGTCACAAACATGAAAAATTTCCCTCATTCAAATTCGCCGACGAGAAAAACAATTCGCCCATCGATGCAAATCTCGCAGGTGCAATGCACGCACAAAGTGCGCTCGCATCACGCGGGATTGCGCGAGCCGAGTCCAAAAGATCCGAGTCCTCGATCCCGCGACTCGATCGAATCGGTCGGACCGATTTTTGCGCTGACGGAAACAATCTATTACGCCACCGCGGATAAGTGAAAGACCTTACAGCGATACCGAATTATCGGACGCGCTGCAAAAAGGATTTGCCGAAAAAAGATAAACGCCTGATAATCGCGGATTTGTCCGTGAGCGCGGCGTAATGCCGCGCGCGTATTGCGGAATTGAATGCGGCACAAAAAAATCGGATTTTTATTTCCTGGGCAGATAGAGCGCGCGGATCGGCTTCATTTGCAAGTTAAACCGTAATTAATGTGACAAACACGGCGTGCGGCTTTGTCGAGCCGCGACTCGAGCGAAAGATGTTCGATCATTTTCGCGCCGAGTGTCGGACCGAGCGGTTCAGCCGGATTCAGAGCAGATCTTTGTGCCGAGTTCAGCAGCGATGTCGCGACCCAGCGAGAACGGAAGATATGACAAGGTTTACGCGAACGGGGGTTCCAATGGCAACTGCAATGGGGGTGTCAATGGGAAAAGAAATGGGGACTATGGTGCGGATAAATCTTCGGGCACTTTGGTCTTCTATGTCAACGGACGACAGGTATTGTGGGTTGGGGGTTGAATCGGAAGGTCTAATTGTTTAAGGAATGAAATGTTAAGGGGACCGTCTGGTGCTTTTTGGCCAAAAAAGAATTTTTTTCATTCCATATTCTAAGTTTCATATGTGCTCTGTAATATTGATTTAAAAAATAAAACACGTAGAAACTGTTATTTTTCATGTTTTCGAAAGATTCTGAGTGATTGTAAGGGAACTTCTTACTTTGAAC
>JABFPB010001951.1:0-22381 GCA_022817645.1 Ceratoteleas bidentatus
CGGTTTTAATATAATTTACTTTGGGGGGGGGGGGGGTGGGCACAGAACAGCGGCTAACGGGGGGGGCGGATCAGGGGATCAGGGGCTGATAACACTCAGTGGTACACACAAGCCATTCGGACTTGCTAGGAATTTGCAGTGTATACTAATCGTTAGAAACTGTACAATGCCTTACAGACGTGATATGCAACTGCATTTCGACCGAGCGTTCCGTTCGAAATTGGGGGAGGCTGCGCCTATGGTTTCGCTTTTTTCGGTTTTTCTCACGCGACACTCAACGATCCGATCCAATAACTCACGTGCCAAATGATATTTGTACAAAAAAATGGCGATAAGGACAACGCTGGGGAGAGGGGGCTGAGGATAAGGGGTACTGAATGGGAATTTGAACGCGCGAATTTCAGCACTGCCGGGACAGGTGCCGTTATGTTGATTTACGTCTTCACGTCTGAATCGCAGTGAAATGTTCAAGGGACACGAGAGCTTCCCGAAATCCGCGCGCCTCGCCGCGATAACGAGCCGCAAGGTTCGTACTACAGGTGTTTGCATGCAGGTGTGCGAGTAACGAATTTGTACGGTGTATTTTCTGTCTGTTTGTAAACTACTCCCAGGAGTCCGTAAACGGTAATATCAGTGTACGCATAATTATCTACACATCAGTCTGTAATCCAAGTGTGTCAAAGTATACAAGAGCCTAGGGGTTCCAATATCTTCGATTGTCCAGTCTAAGGTGAACAGTCACTCGGGTCATTTCGATTGGAGACTCAGTGTTTATGGTATTGTAAGACGTCGACAAGTAGAAAAATGTTATGAACGAAAGAGAAGAAAGTTGGTTTCCATCAACCAATTGGGAGGGCATTTGGAATTCTTTGAGAGGAGATCATTTCTTTTGGGGATAGTCCTTCTGAAGCATAGAGATCCCGGTTTTAAGTACTTTGCAAAAGTTCTCTTATGTTGGGAGAATTAATTGGTTTTGATTCTGTGAAAAATGGAAAGGTACCAACTCTGAAATACTCAACAGCCTTCAACATTTTTCTACTGCGACTTCTTCAAATGTTTACAATCCAGATACAAACTATAAAGCACATTCGATGGTTTTGAAATTCTTTCTACCATTCAATACTTTATTCCAAAATTCTTAAATTGTATATTTTTTATTTCTCTTATGAAGAAGTACATTTTTCCTACAATCACTACGATGATTGAATACAGGACTACAGCTGTCAGTAACCTAGAAGATCTTATTTCAACTATAAGTGTACCGGCTCGATGTTGTAGTCTCACTCGACCGCGACGCCAAATCAAAAGAAAAAAAAAGCCGTCGCGAGTTCCGCGTTTTTTTACTTGGTTTCCGTTCATCTGTCCGCCGGAGTCCGAAGCGTTTCGCCGTTTGTTTCTCGCTTGCTCGACGACCAAATTTCTCCATCGAAGGTCTCCACAAAACCGATTCGCAACAAAGTTGTGGCTTAACTAGAATTTGAAAGGAATGTACCAAGATGTATTTTTCCAGATGGTTTTCCAGATTTCCCAGAATCGTATATATTTTCGTAACGAGGAATCCCAGGAATAGTTTAGTTCAATTAAATGAATGCAATTAAAGGAAGAGATAAACGTGCTTCTTCTATATTTGAAGTTTAATATAACAATTTTCAATAAGAGAAATATTGTTATCTAATTCAATCAGTCTAACAGTTAACTAAAGAGCAAAGCTCATACAAAATTGTTTAATGTCTAAATTGTAATATTGTGTGAAAGCCCAATATTTAAGTGGTTTTCAGAATTGTTAACAAAGTATTTCACTTGAAACTCTGAAATTCTTTAAGAATTAGGACTATCAAACCGTTACAGAATTTTATTATTTCACAATTTACACAGTTTTTCTTTAAATGAGTATATTTTGAAATCAATGTTTTAGTAATGTTATATACAATTACGAAAAATAAAAATAATGTAAAAAAGAAGAAACACGATTTCTAAATGGACGTCGAGCGAGCAAAAATCAAGCGCAAAACCCACCGAACTAATGGACGTGAGAAGCGCTTTATTTTCTACTCGCGAATTTGTACTCGACTCCGACCGAATTCGGAAAGCGGAAGTTCGCGCGACCGACAGATACGTAATTGCAAAGCGCACTTAAGCGCGACCCGACCCGCCATCAGACTGTCTGAAAAATGAAGATAACCATCGAGTCTAAGAAAAAAGAAAGCCTAAGAAAACCGGGCCTAATTTCCGCCAGTCTTTTGCGGTTCGATCACGTTGCCGATTCGCACGCACGACAATCGCGAATCTCATTTCGCCCAGCGGAAAAACCAGATACGTACTCAGTCTCAGCGAATCATATTGCGCCACAAAAGGGTCGATTGATTTTTAACAAAAAAGCATTTTTAAAGAATGGATATAAGAAGAAGGAAAATATAAGAAGAAGGAAAAATAGAATATAATTTTTTCAGGACAGGTGGAAGTAATGAAATTAATATATTTTACATCCTATAAGGAAAGTCATGTTTGGTTCGAGAATTGAAGAGAAAATCTAAAATCTAAAAAATTATATTTCTACCACTTAGATACGACTTTTTTAACAAACAAAATCGTTTTCCTCATTTTCAGTACGGAAAATCACTTTTCTTATTTTTCGAACTTCTATTGAAGGATTTCTTTCAAAAAAATAATTGAAAGAAAACATTTGAAAAATCTGAAACAAAAAATCTGAATTCACTATTCTGTTTCACCATTTAGTCTGAAATAACACTGTATTAATGTATCATTTTTAGAACGAATTTTCGAAATGATCGAAAAGTTAAAAACTACTATTTTTTCAGCTGGTGCCAAATCTCTATATGAGAGTACAGAAAGTATCATATTTCGATACAACCACGTGTTCTGACAAAATTTTTTCAAGCCGAAGAAATTGCGAACGAGTTATGCTCTTTTTTCGCATTCTCTCAATTGAACCAATCCCTCGATTTGTCTCCAATTTTATTTCTTACGCATTGCATGCCAAAGAACTTTGCGACGAACACTTAAATATAGGCAAATGTAAGAGCTCCACGACCAGTTCGTGCACATCTATATTTTTTGTCAAATACAAAATAATAATAACAATAGTCATAACGATACCATTGATAACGATATGAATAATATAAAACGATACCAATATTGAAAATAGTACCGCTAACAATAATATTAATATTAACTATAACTTTACCGAATAATAATGTACCGATAATATTAATACCAACAATAACATTAACTTTAACATTACAGTAACTATAAAAGTCATATTAAGCAACTGAGTGGAAACAAGTGTATCGCAAGAGTAAAATGAAACATCGTACTGCATCGTAGTTCCGGATTTGTCCATATAACCGCTACATAGCAAGTGAATCAAGTCAAACTCATCGACGACGAAAGTGTTACGCGTTTTAACGTAATACAAAATGTGCGTGGCTGCAGCACCCAATCAAAGAATTGTATATGCGCTCGGCGTTATGATATACAAATTATACTGAAATGTTACGTCTGTCAGGTATTTCGTATTGCGTAATACTCGTAGAGGATGGTGAACAGTATTAGGTGATGACGAGCAGTGGCGAAAAAATGAAAAGGTAATTAAAAATTAGGTAATTGTGCTACAAGAGTTGAAAGTTGGCAATTTTGGACATGTGCAAAACACCTCGCACTAGTTAGAATTGACAGTTCGCTTTTGTTGCACATGATTTTTTTTATTATAATGCAGAAAAGGGTCACAGTTCCAGCACTTGTAAAAAATCATCAAATGATAAACTTCACGCTGGTAAGAGAATTAAAAAAATGTTCTATAACTTATAAAACGTTATCAAAATGAGAAACTTTATGCTGAAGAAAAATAAAAAAAGAATTAATAAAAAACATGGTTTTCATAGATTGAAACTTTTTGAATACAATTAAATAACTTATTTATAATTTAAAAATATTCAAAATTTCATAATTTTGTAATTGTCAACATTTTTAAGTGAGCCATAGAATGTCTTTCTATGTCTTAATACGTCTATTTCGAAAAATGTTTCTTTTTTAATACCAGAATTCGGGAATGTAGCATTTTCTCACAGTCGGAAATCCATGTATTTTTTTCTGACTTTTTACTATTTCTGGAATGTGGCTATTTTCTTTAACTTATGATAGAAAAAATAGTTTAAATTCGGCCAAAGTTCGGGACAACGTGAACCAACGAAGATGCGACGACAAAGAAGATACGATCACGTGGATCTTAATATAAACCGAACAATTTTAAGGGGGAAAAGGGATGCGAGCAGGTTCGAGGGGTTGGACAGTATTTTCTTATCAACGACGAGGGGAAGGTGACGGGGGAAAGTTGAAAAAACCGCGAGTCAACCCTGGAGAAAGACATCGGATGGAACGAGTTCGAGAGAGGGAGAAAACGAGAGAAAACACTTTGTGTACATTCCTTCCCTGTAAATATTGTATGTTGAGCAAAGAGGTATATATATATATAAATATATATATATTATATATATAATATATATTTTTGTGTAATGTTAGGATTGCCGTTACATCTGTGAGTACAGAAATAACTTATATAAAAATTTATATAAGAAAAATATATATAGAAAAATGGATGTTAATTGTTCGATGTTGCGCCAAGAAGTATGTCTGTCGCGTTACTACGTAGTTTCGAGCTCTCTGCGCAATTTTTTCAAAACACGAAATGCATAACAAAGATACCGCAAAACGTCTGTCCAGCCCCAAAACAAAATGCAAAAACAAATTGATAAACAAGATGACCTTTTATCTCAACACTTCGAGTTAGACTAAGATGATATATATTATATATACATCGTATATATCATGCGATACTGTTGCTAGCTGTACGTTTCTTTTTCAAATCTTTTTCAAATGATTCTACTTTCGTAGTTTAAAGCTATTTTGATAAAAAGTGAATTATTCCGGTCGTTCGATGACTAGGAAACGAGAATAACAAATTAAAAGAAACGACAAAACGAAAGGAACATTAAATTAACGGGGGTGAGAAGGGGCGATAACACAAGAGAATTGTGAGCGCGAGAGAATAACAAATAATGGAGAATAAGGGATAAACGCGCTTCGTTTGCTGAAACTCGCTTCAGAAATCGAAGATAATGTGTGTGACATATCAAAATACGGTGTTTTCTAACAAACAACTACAGCAATACCTTTCCGCTCAATACGGATAATAATACAGTCTTTTGGAAAGTTTTAACAGGAGAAACGACAAAGTTGAAAGTTCTGAAACAAAAAACAAACAAATAATAAAGCACTATTAGAAACTAGCGACGACTAGATTATAGCTTTGACATAAACAGAGGAAAATCGTACCGCGATAATTAGCGTGCGCGATCAGCAACGCCGTTTGTTGCGCGCCGTCGTGCCGACAAAAATGTTGAAACAAACACGCAAACCCGACAAACCAAATGGAGCACGGCTGCAACAAAATTTGTCACATAGTTCGTACGCCACGAGTTTGTAAAAGCCGCACGTTTTTTTAACCGAGACCGAACGCGACGACAAACATTCGACTTGCAATGCCCGTTTCTCCGCGCCGCTCTTTCGCGTTTCAGTTGTCCGAATATATCAATGACTCGATATTGCATGAACAGCGGGCAGATGAGCTGACAAACGTAATTAAACTTGCCGAAACAAGGGACCCGAATTGTTACCAGAGATACAAAAATCAGCAATGAAAAACGCCGGGTACCGTTTGTTTGGGCTTCGACTTTTGTGAAGGTCATTCACGTGTCTCCAAAAACATTAAGTTAGGCAAAAGTCAACGTGTTTACATAAATTTGTTACACCAAATGTTTACAAACAAATGTTTACATGTTTATTTAAATACTAGTTTCTTTACATAGCATACAGATATGTTTATTAACATTTTATGTAAACAAATATAAATGTATTAACATTTTATGAAAACAAACATATTTATTTACATTTTATCTAAACAAACACACGTTTATTTACGTTTTACATAAATAAACACATGTTTATTTATATTTTATGTAAACAGATACATGTTTGTTTACATTTTATGTCAACAAACACATTTACTACTCTCATTGATTTCTATTTAATATACTTTTGATCTAAAAAACATATTTACATATTTGTTTACATCAAATGTAAAGAAACTCTTGTAACAATCTTTGTTTATATTACATGTAAAAAACACGTGTCTCGGACGACGGCAGCTTTCTTCGATGTCAAAGCTCCGGATCGGTAAAAAGTCGGAGTGAAGTTCGAGTGAAAAAAACGAGTGAAGGAAAACACGCGCGGTATCAAAAGAAAAAAATGTTAACTAACGAAAAAGAGCGAACCCGAGTCCGATTAGTCGGCGAGGTCAACGACGATCGAGCGGCGCTCGCAGTGGCGGATCGGAACACGCTGAAGGATTTGAAAGAAAACCATCCCATCCTTAGAGCCAAAAGATGTGTATAACAGTACAAGTTAAATCGACTTTTATAATATAATTATGTTCGATTCCTGGTAAAGTTCACTTGGATCTTGTATAGTTAGCGATACGACGTAGCTATTACATATGTGTACGAAGAAAAGTTTCAGCTCTCCTCGTTCCTCGTCCCCGGTCCCAATCGAGCAAACAGACGACGAACACGAGCTGCGCATCCTGGCACTGTGTCTCTATCGCGCGCATACACACGCACATACTTTCCCTGTAACAAGTTTTTCATTAGATTGAAGTCAGAAGAATAGGATTGTACAATTCTCAATTCACAATCTGGACGGTGAGAATAGTAATCTGGAAATGTCAATTCTGCCAAATCGACTTCTCAAAAGAGAAGTGGATAACAATAATGGAATCTAGTTGGAATGGTTTCTATTCTATTCAGTTCTGGAGATGGAAATAAATGTCGAGCTGAAAACTGATTGCAAAATTTAAATCAGATTGTCATTTTGAACTCTTGTCTCCCAAATGATTGTTATAGGCATCTTTGCCATTAAATCATGAAATCTTGTTAGTATTGTTTGTCACATGTATATGTTTATTGTCAATAAGATTTCGTGGCTCAGAGGCGAAGGTGCTGAACAACCATTTGGGAGACACAAGTTCAAATCGCGGTTTTATGATTTTTGTTGTCATAAAATTAAAATTCAAAAGAATTCAGTAGAATTGAAAATATGATTTTTCAGTTTCATGAAATTTTCGGAACGGAAATGCAGAAAAAGAATTGAATTTTTCAATTCTTCTGAATTTACTTTAATAAAAAACTATTTACAGGGTTTGCGCCTTTCCTTGATCGTCCTCCCTCTTTGTCTCTTTTTCTCTACGTCGAATGTAAAAAATAATATCATGTAATTAGTTACGATTAGTACATGTGCATATATATACATATATTCCTGCATATATGTTTATATATACATATTTATATATATATGAATGATAAAGAAAAAAACAGATCTGTCATAAGCCATTTAAATAATTGTTACATGTATTTTCTATATATTATGGTATATATATATATACATATATATACATACACACACAGACACACACACTTATACATATAAAGTACCCGATCCTAAATCCGGCCATTTGTGTGAACGACGACACATTCTGTCCTTTTTTAATCGAAAGAACCATGTACCACGATTCGGTCTGCACGGCGATGAACAGTTTGTTGAACGTTGCGTTATAAATTTCTATGCGAATCAAATTAGTCTTCGGGGCGACGAAGGGGACGAATTTAGCGTTGGGTACCTTATATATATACATACATATATCTATATAAATATAAATATATATATGTATATATATGCTGAGATGATATTATAATACTATGAACTAATAGTATTTTAGGTAAGTAAATATTCAAAATGTAAACTGAGATAAACTTTATCTAATCCATATTTCTATGGAACTTGAGTATATAAAGTCGGTGCTCATTACAGACGAATGTCAAATATAGCCATCACGCTCGAAACGATCATTTGATTGCATCCCTTTGTGCAGAACCTTTTTTCCAAATGAGCATAAGATGTCATCAGAATCGCTTCGAGCGTGCGCTAAAAATTGCGTAAAATAACGAGTGAAAAAATCAATATAAAATTTACAAAAAATAAAGTATTTTCTCACTCCTACTGAGAAGGTGAATGTTCATCACTATATCTTATTTGAGAAGAAAAACCTAATTATATTATTATATAAAATTACTTCCTAACTTTAATGGAAAATTGTTTTTCAAACGATGTGGTATTTTTATTGTAGATATTATTATATAATAAAATAAAGTCATGATTCATTGTAACTCTTTGTATTTTTATTACCTACATCCTAATTGTGTACATTTTCCTTAGTTAAGAGTTATTTTTTTATAACTTAAACAGTTATTTTTCTCTGTTCAATTAATCTTTGCTACTTGATAAAACTCTAATTAAAAGTTAAATTTTTCAAAATAAAAAAAATTATTTGTAACATTTTTGAAAGGGTGAAATTAATTTCTGTGTTGTAATTCTTTTAATTCATCCATGGAATTTAATTACGTAATTAAACAATAAGAAAGAATGAGAAAAATACACGGCATAATTAAATTTTGTTTTATTCTAACATTTCTGTACAATATCTTAACAAAGTTTGATGTATACTATTGTGCAACAATTCCACGCTTGTTGCACAACATTTTCTATTATAAGTGAACGGAACAACGCATTTCCCAACAAATAAAACGAAAGCAAAATTCCATTTGAAACATTCAGAAAGAAAATCCTTTTTTCTTTCCAATCTAAAATAATTTACCTCGCAAATGTTTTATTAGTTAGGGAATGCGATCATTTCATGCACATATGATAAAAAAATATTGTATAAAAAGTAAATCTCATTTCTGTTCTAATCACATGAACTTCCATCGTCGTCAAATAGTTTTCATTCGTTCAGCATTGTCTGTAAAAAGTCGAAAATGTAGCTGCCAATGTCCTCATCTTGATTTGTCCAAGAAACATAAACCTTCTTTTTATCATCCTCTTCGTCTTCTACTTTTACCAACACAGACTCCACCGAAATATAGCCATCTATTAACTGGACGGTCCAGCCCCCAGGAGACAGTTTATCTTTCAGTGGCTGCAGTAATTTCATCGTTGTTGCCTGTGCAGGTCCGGAATCTCGAACTTTAATGGTCGACGTAAATCTGATCACGTGTTTTGTTATTCCTGCTACTTTCGCCACCTGAAAACGTTGATGGATTCATTCAGATACGTTTTTTTAAATTAAGTGGTTGGTTTATTTTTCAAAAGAAATATGTATTTATTTGAAAATATAAAAAGATTTGTTCTCAAATGTTATAGCTGCTTATAACTTATGATGAGGAATAATTCCTCAAAATTTGGTTGAATTTTATCACACTGTTTTCGAGATAATCAAGGGTAAACCAGCTCATTTTGGTAAAAACCAAATTTTGGAAAATTGTTCACTGATTCTTTTTCGAATTCTTTTCCTATAAAAAATGTCTACAAACCTCATCAGCATCTACCAGACAAATCCCATCATCTCTGATCATCAAGACACTGTGCAATAACCTTTTCCTCTTCGGATCTGGCGGTAAAGCAGAGTACCTCTTCGCCTCTGCCTTCAGAAGTGCCAAAGACGCATCCACAGGCACTTTTGCAGTCGTAGATATTATGCAAGTCTCGCCATTGGCTGGATTGTAACAATTTGTTCCGAATTCCTGTTTAATCTTTTCTTTCAAAAACTCCATTTTTGCATACTCGCCATGCACGAGCATCACGTTTTTCGGCTCGCAGTTCTCGATCAACTGCATAATCCCTTTAGCGTCAGCGTGTGCCGAAAACGACATGTATTCAACCGCCATTTTCACTTCAACTATCTGCCTGTTCTCGAATTCAATTCGTTTTGTTCCATTTAGGACCTTGGCTCCTATGGTTCCCTGCACGCAAAATCCTGGCATGATGACCATGTTGAGCTCATTGGGGGCCCACTTTTTGAAAATCTGCAGAGACAATCCTGCGTGCAACATGCCAGGTGTGGCAAATACCACCATCGCTCCGGGATTGTCGATGTAGGATTTGTCGAAGGGTTTGATGTGCTTGAATTCGAACATATTCCTTTGGACAAAGGTCTTTTTGATCTTCTGGTTAGTCCACGTGATGAACATTTTGTAGTAGTTGTTGGCTTTTTCCGTGAGACCAAGAGCAAAGTAGACTGGCACTTTTAAGTTCATTCGCTCCCAATAAGTTTCAAGAAGAATACATAATTCTTGGGCTCGACCTAAAGCAAATACTGGAATCAGGACCTTTCCGCCACGATCTATACATTCGTGAACCTGGAATAAAAAAAGATTGATTTTTTTATAATCATTTGATTCTTATCGTGAATTAAGTGAAGAACAATTCATTTATAATTTATTTTTAAATAAATGTAATCAATTTTTTAATAAATGGGAAGTTTACGAAAATTTGTTTTTTATAAAAAGATCAAATAAAAGAAAAATATAATTTGTATAAACAAAAACGATTTTTCAAGTATTATCAGATTTGTAATCAAATTCCCGAGATGTTTTATGCAGAGAAACTTCTTCATAAAACTCTTCATGCATTTTTTAAAGCATGATTTAAAAAATGCACACCTTCTTCAGAAAATCTCTCTCCCTACACCTTTTCGAATCTCGAATTGTGGTTGCATAGGTGGACTCTGATATGAGCAAATCCGGTCGGCACTTGTCAATCCAAGCAGCTCCCAAATGTCGATCTGGAGTCATGTTGTAATCACCGGTATATACAATAGATTCTGACCCCACTCGGACCCAAAACATAGACGCTCCCAAAACATGGCCCGCATAGTATGCTTTGATTTCCAACTCCGAGTCTACCATCACAGATTGGTGGAGTGTTACAGCCACCACTTTCTTCATGCAGTCTTTAATCATTTGGGATGTAAAAAAGTTACTTTCGCCTTTACGTTCCACGGCTACTTTTCTCATGTCTTCCAACAGAATTGGCGCAATTGCTTTTGTAGGGTGGGTCATGTAAATTGGACCATTATAGCCAACCTGAAAAAGTTATAATTGGTTATTTATGACAAATCTTCAGTCAGGACAAATGATAAAATACAGATGATTCAGCGTTTATTTAACTTTTATACGGGTGATCTCAGAAATTGTAATCTGAGTTAATTTTTTTGTAATCACTGTGGTTCATAAATTTATAGATTTAGGGTTACAACAAATCACAAAAAACATCAAATAAATGAGATTTATTTGATTCGAATAATTTTTGTTATTAAATGTGTTTAACATAATATTAGAATAACATAAATGTGGCAAATAATATATACATCATGACTTATTTATGGAAAATGGTAAATAATTTATTAACAGTCATATGTTAATTGTAAAAAATTATATTAATCATAGACAATATTAGTTTTGCTACACACATCCCTGATGTTCATTTTGTAAATCAATCGTGATACAAATAATCATATCAAACATAGTTAACGTCTACATTTTTCAATGTAAAAATCGTACAGATTATCAAGAGTTTGTATTTTATTTTAATGTCAGATGTGACAATACAAATTACTGCATTTAGTCTGTTTTTATTCCATAAAATGGAAAAGTTTAAAATGAATATATGTCAATTTGAAATATATACATTCCATAAGAGAAGTAAGCCAAAATACAAAAACTAAAAAGGGCGGGGAAAATACCAATGAGCGACCACTCCCGGGTTAAATTATAACAACCCTGAAATATGTACAAAATATTCATTCATTCATTCATACCAAGTATATATAAGAATTGTTATATAACAATTACATATAATATGAAAGAATATAAAACGAACTTGATTAATTTGGAAATTACAATGCTTCTTAATACAAGTAAGATTCATAATTCAAGTAATTGAATAATAAAAGGTATCTAGACTATGTTGTTCATATATTTTTTAGTAAATAATATTTTTTACCATTTCTGTAAAATAAGGCAAAGCACCGCAATGGTCCAAATGAAAATGTGAAATAATAACACAGTCGATGTGACTAGTTGCCGGTCCTTCTGGGACAATGTAACTGAAATCCGGGAACCTCCTTTCGTCGTTGAATCCCATGTGCATGCCGCAGTCCAGCATGATATTTTTTCCACCCATCGACACCAGAATGCAGCTTCTGCCGACATCCTGACCCGCGCCGAGAGGGGTTACTCTGATATCAGGCATCCTCTCCAACAACTAATAACCGCCAATTCCAATTCTCAAAAATCCTATATCAATTAAACAAATAACCCTTAATTTACATCCCACAACTACACTTCAATCGACTTCGCAGAAACTCCGTTTCACAGTCGGATTCGAAAAACAACATCAACAAATGCAGCAGCCGATACTGCGCCGATACGACTGTAATTTTGAGGTTATGTTTACATTGACTGTCAGAGGCGCAACAGACGAACGCCACTTTGCAACTTTGACTTGTAATACACTTTTCGCTAATTATCCGAAATTACTTCGACTTACGGCTTTTTCCACGTCGCTTTTCGTTCAAACTTTATTGCGGCGTTTAAAAGTAAAAAAACGCGCGAAAATTTGAATCGCTGCAAACGTCGGATGATCTTGCGAATCCACTTGTTCAATTTTAATATCAATTTTAATTATGACTGAATTATTTTACTCGGAATTTTATCGCGTTTTAACTTTTTCGATTTTTGGGATTATATTTTTTTACGAATAAGAGGCAATAAAAGATGCAATTCTGCGGTTCGGCGACCGTGTCGCCATCTACAAATAACTTGCAACTTTGATGACTTCCTCCCCATTGTCGATTCTCGAGATTTGTAGACGTATACGTGTGTATACACACGATAAGACAATACAATTTTTATGATCTCACTTAACTCGCTTTTATCGTCGTGAAAGAGCCGTTTGGTGAATCGCGCGACACCGATATATATGAGATGTCAAAAATGTCGCTTGCAAAGTTGCCGTCGGCATTAATTCTGTGCATACTTTACTTGCACGTATCGTCGATTCATGCTTCGGAAGACACAGCCGATGTACCATTAACCAAACTCGGTTCCAACGCAGGGCCAACTTTGAAATTTTTGTATTGGTAAGTAAATGCGAGAAACTAATTCGGATACTTCGGCTCGGAAACGGCAGTTTCGAGATGTCGAACACTCGCGAAAGAATTCGAGGATATTGCTAGCATAAATTTGGGAGATCAATAATGCAGTTTTTCTGATTTGCAGTTATTCTTGTGGATACAAAAAGGCGTTTGAGGAGTACGTGGTGATACTGAGGGAGAAGTATCCGGAAATCAAAGTCGATGGAGAAAATTACAATCCGCCTGGTTACAGCATGCTGATAGCCAAATTTTTGGTAATTATATTTTATGGTTGTTTTTGGAGGTATTGGTAATCAATTATGGATATGAGAGATAAAATTGCACATTTGTCATTTTTGTGAAATCTTTCTTGAATATTCGATTAATTATTTGATTGCATACATTACGTAATGTTATGAGCATAAAGGTATCGTGTTTAGTTAATCTGTTCAATTTGTGTAATAATACACACACTTGTGCTTTTGATTCATTTTTACTTGAAGAAATTGTAAACAATGTAATATTGGTTGATTGGTAAACTGGAAGAAAAAGTGAATTTTTTCAGATATATTGTTAGTTTATAAAAAAAGAAAACAATGGTGTATATTTAAATATTTAATTAATATTTATAT
Source organism: Ceratoteleas bidentatus (assembly GCA_022817645.1). Taxonomy (NCBI): domain Eukaryota; kingdom Metazoa; phylum Arthropoda; class Insecta; order Hymenoptera; family Scelionidae; genus Ceratoteleas; species Ceratoteleas bidentatus. The sequence goes on from JABFPB010001951.1 coordinate 13,735, forward strand.
TTACTTCCAATTGACCAAAAGAAGTCTATTATATAATATGTAATTTGGTATTTTTAAGTATATCTTAATAATTAATTAAAGTTAATAATCAATAATTAAATAATTTAAACATTTTATTTATATAAAAATATTCTGATTCAAATTTATATGAATAATTTAAAAAAATTTTAAGACGTTTTTTTTAATTAAAAATAAAAAATGGTGCTAAATATACATGCACAGCAATGTTCATAAAAACATGTCTTAATATACTAATCGTTTTTCAATTTACGTCATTTTTGTCATTTATATATAATTAATATTGCATATTGTTTCAGAGCTCAGCAAAGATAGTGATAATCTTGTTGATTCTAAGTCGAATTAATATATTCCAAATGTTCGATCAACCTTTGCCAACTTGGTGGAACTGGTGCATTGATAACCGCATCTATGCATGCATTATGATCTTCTTTGTGTGCAATATGATTGAAGGCCAACTAATATCAACTGGAGCATTTGAAATATTACTAAATGGTAAATCATTTTTTCTCTAAATAATCGTAATGACAAACCATTGAAAGAGACATTAATTTCAAAACATTTTATTCTTCTTTTATTTCATTTTTTATTTTTTAAATTAATTATTTGATTAAAATCTTGTTTGTTTTCAGATGTCCCTGTGTGGTCGAAACTGGAAACTGGTAGAATACCACAACCTCCAGAATTGTTCCAAATCATCGACAATCACATGCGTATGTCGATGTCCGAAATGGATGTCCGAAGTATGAACTTCAACAAATAGAAAACTCATAACGAACAAGACAAGTTTTGTAAATTTACAACAAATGAAACATTTACACACTTTACATTTCTCTACTCTTGAAAATTTGTTTCAACAAAGATTACCCTCGAACATAAATTGTCAATCATGTGACAAATGCTCTGAATAATCTGCATGAATACATTATCTAGATGCATTTATTTTTATATTATTAGTTGCGAAATTAGTATAGGAATGATTTTGTTTGAATTTTGTAGAATTTGTATTCATAACTTTACATTTACTTGTTGTTTCACTTAGTTATTTTTACTTATACATAGAAAATGTTCCAAATAATTGTTTTAGGGTAATCATGAAATAGTTGTATAAAACTGTGATTATACATGTATGTATAGTTTTATTGTGAAGACATTTTACACTTTTTAAAATAATTCAAACACATAACATAAAATTACTGTTCAGAAACAAATTAATATGAATAGAATCAATATGTATGCAGAGCAAATGTGCAAGAATTTACGAGTGGTTTATAATATAAATACTTAAGTGTTTTCATATTTTAAAAATATGTATGTGTATATATATATATTGAACATATTTATTATACATATGTAAATATTAATTGCAATATATACAAAACATACAGTGATTTTAATGCTCTGATTTTTTCACAACTTCCAGTACTGTGTAAGAAAATACAAGTTTTGTTCAATAAAACATTATTTTCAGTTTTAGATCGTCGTATAAAAAAATAATATGTATACATATTATTTTTGTATACATGGTGTAAACTGGTGACACAAATATATTTGTGTCACCAGAATAGGAATTCTGTATAATTTTCAAACGAAATTTGAAAAAGAAAAATAACTTCGATTGTTTCAACGAACGACGCGACTTTTCTGAACAAAAATGTAATTTAAAGAAAATAAAGATACTTTTCAAATCTGTAACTATTTTACAGGGTGACCCCTTTCTGGAAAACCTGGAAAAATCAGGAAATTTTGTTAGTTAGGGAAAATATCTCATCTCATCAGAAATGAGAGAAACTTTTCGGACAAAAAACTCCTATTCCTTCATACATATTTCAATATGATAAAATGATGGAAAAATGTGGTTTCTGGGTATATGCCCTTATATTACGGTGCTATGTAAGTTGCTCTAAAATAATAAAAACCTGAATGTCCGATAAGATTAATATCGTGTAAATCGCTCCAAAGTCAGCAACACTGATAACATAAAGGATAGTGTGTTCCGCCAAATTTTTGGAGAAAATAGCTCCAACACTTTCATGTGTGAAATTCAACTCACCCATATTCATGAGTGAAATTCAAATTTCCCGCACAAATTTAATAATGTAATGACATAATGTATTGAATTTATGAGCATATATATATATTTTTTATCGAAGATACATTACCGCCACTATCGAAAAATTATCTTATCATCATAATAAAAAATCGTTCTATAGGTTGAATCTCGAAACAGATTATAGCGAACTTCATCGGCGTTAAGACGTCAATTAGGTTTCAACTCCAAAATAAAAAAAATAAGTAACAAATATTACCAGTAGCTCAAATAAATTTGAAATGAATATAAGGCGAATCAGTGTAAAATTATACACAAGTAAATTATTGATAAATAATGGTTGAATTATGCGAATTATATTTCGAAACTTTTTGAACATTTATACAGATACATATTGTAGTTAAAATTACTGAGTGACGTGTTACATCTTCCTTACTTCCGGTAGTAATTATACAAGTTTTTGGGGCACTACTGATAAACTTTTGAATTTAAACACACGGGGTCCCTTGGATCCTGGGATGTTGGCCCAAAACCATGGAGCAATCGGCGTCTCGCGACGTCGCATGCCAAAGCTTCAATAATATCCAATAAAAGGTCTCGGTTCAGTTGTTGTAATCTCGGTAAACGTGCCACCTATAAAACAATTATTCTGTGTTACAAAGTACAATATTTCTATGACAAGTAATACTTTGAACTTTGACTTACTTTACTGAATGTTCGAACTATCAAATCCAAAGCATATTTCTTCATATCGACAACCTGCATTTTATCAGCTGCTTCTAATACTTCGATTACATTTTCAAACGTTACATTCATTTCAAGATTCTGCTTGCAAAATGCTTGTAACCGATTGTTAGTGAAGGCATAAAATACAGGCGCTGTGAAAAGATACAGCGAATCTTCAGGTGGCATCGAAACGTCTCCATAATAAATATACCTAAGTAGAGAATCGAACGATTGTGGTGATGGAACGGTTTCACCAATCTGAATCTGAAAGAATAAAGAAAAATTGTTTGTCACCAAAAGTTTCAATACATTCCCAGGGATGAAATTGTAGTCCCTATACCATACTGATTAAGTAGTAAACTGATTAATAAATTAATCTAAATGATTATACTGCTACTATTACATAATTAAAAAATTTAATAAAACAATTATATTAATATTAAACATTTGTTTAATAATATATATGCTTACATTGACAACATTATTTTTTGGCATAAACGACCGAAACAATGCTTCGAAATAGTTGCACCTAGCAGCAAGAATGGCTTTGTGTGCAGGTATTGGCGAGCCATCTAACATCAGCGTTATGTCGCAAAATTTACATCCAATAGTCTTGAGAAAAGCCTCCATGTCTTGTTCCAACGTTGTACCTAAACAGAATTGTTAATAATTCGTCAGATAAATTTATATAACTGCATGTTTGTAAAATCAAATGAATTCGTCTCTCATTACCTATATCAGTCTCAAACTGTTTAGTGAAGTTTTTGGTCTGCGGCATTTGTTTTCTACGAATAATCTCAACCATCAGCGGTTGATCTAAAGTGTCGAACTCCTTGCTCATCACAATCTGACCGTAATTGCTGTCTTTCACGACGAAACTCAGACAAAATTCTTTTATGAAAAACAGCTGCAGCGTCGCGGCATTGTGCAGAGCCTTGAGTACGTTGGAATGGTTGATAGTCGTCTCCAGATAATGGACGCAGAGTCGTTCAAGCCTAGTCATATTGAATTGAACCGCGAGTCTGTAAACGTCCATCATCAGTAAGACAATCCTGTTGCTTGTAGGATCCTCTATTTTTTTCGTCGGATCTATCCGGTCGGTGTAAATGTAATTCAGCACCATTTCAAAGGCTTCAGGGACAGCGTCTATCAGTTTTACCTAAAAGATTGTATTACAAATAGAATCTCTCTAATAGAATACGTTAATTTATCAGGGATACAATATTTTCTTTACAATGCTTAGTTAGAAATAAAATGATGACTGTTTTCGATTTCGAAGAACTTACTTCCAGCATCGAGACTTTGTTTCCCTTCGTGACTTCCCCGGTGTTGGAAGCGGCAGATTCTTCAAGTTGTTTTTCTTGAAGTTCGCGAGCATGCTTAATACGTGTTCTGAGGAACTGCGACCGTGCTGCCACAAACGCGATGTGGGCTGGAATTTTCGTTTCCTCGACACCGACAACGAATTCGACGTCGCAAAATTGTCGGTTGTTCAGAAGTCGGCCAAAATCATCGTGCAGGGTGCATTTCGGGTAGGAGGAAAACTGAAAACGATAAGTCTCGCTGGATCGAATGGTGGGATTGTTGTCCACGGTTCCACCGAATATATACATGGCTGCCCCAATAACAGCTGCGGCGTGGAAGAGTCGACCTAATGGTACCTGAAAAAATACGGTTTTGGTAATGATAGAAATAATATTTGTTACAAAATTAATTTTTACTTTTTTTCAGGAAACAGTCGGGTAAAGATTCTGTTTGTTGTCACAATACTGTGATAGGATTTTTCGCGGATAAAAGTTAAATATTTAAATACTAGATATTGACTTCGGACTTATAATGTAATGACACAATCCAATGTTGAAAAGTGAACAATACTTGGTAACTAACAGTGAAATAAGTCACATTTTAAATAAATAGATACTCATTAATAGATTTTTATGATAAAGAACAAATCAAAATGGTGGCTACGTTTTTGATTCTTAAAATAAAACCATCATCCATTAAATCGATATAAAAGTTTTATTTTTTAATATACTAAATTGATAGACGAATTGTCACTTTTCATGTATGTGTTCTATATATAGCTTTAAAATAAAGAAATGGATTACTTGAACTATCAAGTGTCCATTTTTTTTGTAATATATAAACATTAATCTCATGACAACTCATAATATTAATTTAAAACTGTAAACAAGAAATATAATATATTGATTTAGCCATTTAATAGTGCAGAAATTTGTCGAAATCTGGACTCCGTACCTCACTGTCAGGCGACGGTGTAATAATGCTCCAAGTTTGAGTATCCAGGTCATAACAGTGTAGATCATTTGGTAATGTTATCTCAGCTGTTCCTCCAAATACGTACAAGTGTCGGTCAAAACTAACCATCGTATGACCATATCGACGAGCTGGAGGTGGTGGTGCTTCTCGTAAAATATGCTCGGTTGATATTCGAGTCCACCTAATAATAATATTAGATTTATATAATCAATTATATCAAAAACATATATACTGTATACCAAAAATAATTGCCTCTTGTCTTGAAAATGGAACTGGAATAAACTATTCGTCATTTTGGCACCACTTTGACCACTGAAAACAAACATTGACTCTCTCGCAACTGCAACAGGGAAATTGCAGCAAGTCGGTGGGCAGTCTCCAGATTGGTCAACTTCTTTCCAAGTCTTTAAATCGTTGGGCTAAAAAACAAACGTTTATTTGAATGTTATTTTATTGTCCATAAAAGTTCCCTACTGAACAAATTTGGATGTAATATTAATTCAACAAAAAAACGAAATCGAGCCAAAATATAGTTATTATTATTTTCAATATTAAATGTAACATATACTTTTTTCGGTAGGGTTAGAGATGACTGGAAATAAAAATCTAAAACTAAATTAAAAATCTTCCACCTGAATAACATTAATTATCATAAACTAATCACCAATAACGATATCGTCCACATGTCATTCAATCTGGCATTTCCATCGTAACCAGCGAAGATCCATAATTTATTATCATATACTGCTGCACCGTGAGCAGATCTTGCAACTGGAGTTCTAAAACCAGAATATAGAATAAGATTCTCGATATATAGTGTATATGTAATTTAAAAGGGAATATTAAAAATTGTTTAAGCGTACTTTCCAACAAATTTCCATTCCGCCCACTGGCCAGACTTGAATTTATATTCAAATAAGTCATTCTTATTTGTGAGATTCGAATTTGAGTGTATATCACCAGTGTAGCCTCCAAAGACGAACATCGAGGATTCATAGACAACTGCAGAATGGTGGTATCGGGGTGCTGGAGGTGTGCCTGTGGAAAAAGCTCGACCCCATGACTTTTCTTTAATGTCGAACCTGAGTAAGTCATTCAACATTCGATTGCCATTATCTCCCCCGAATACATAAATGGCTTCATTATAAGCTACTACTGTATGTTTACTCCGCCTGAAAATGTGAATAGTAAATTTAATGATTGACTTAAATCGTAATAAAATCAAATGTTTTTTGTTTATTTTAATCGATGATTTAAATCATCGGTAACTTTTTTTTATTTATTTTTAAAGTTGTACTATAGGTCCAACATGATAATGTAGTTTTATGTCGAGTTTGTATTATTTTTTAATTTCTGGTGACTATTAGATTATTTTTAATTAATTTTATTCAGTGTCAGTGTTAAGGTAAATTCTCACAAGTTATAGAAATTGAATGAGAACATACTTATTTTACCAATAACATTGAAACTAATAGTAAAATCTTAAAAAAAAAGAGATAAAATCAATTTTACAACTATATTACTAAAACATTTGTAATTCTTTCTGCTCAATAACTAATAGGAAAATGTAAACAATTTACATTTTCATTACATGAATGTCTAAAAAAAATCAGTATTATTTCGAGTTCAAAAAGAGTACAATATCAGTTAATTTGAACAACATTTGATTTTCTTATTTGGACAAATGGTATAAACGTTATTTGTCTGTAAAATAGACTTGTTTCATTAACAACACTAATTAACTTTGAGTAAAATGAAGTTTGTATTAAGTTGAAACAATAAATTAACACCAATGTATATAGATTTTTATATAATTTTCTTTCTAGAAGCTGAAGTTGTACATAAAACTATGTAACAATTAACAGATTATGCAACAGTGAAATGTATAATGGTTATTAACTTTTTTTTATTAAAATTAAAAAAGAAATCAAATTAAAATTAAAAAACCATTTAATTATTAATTTACCTTGCTCCAACAAATACATCCCATTCAGGCATACGTTTCCATCTATGAACAGTTTCGAAAGGACCAAAATCCAAAGTCAAGCATTCTGCAGTTGATGCAGTGTCCGTCATGTCGTTTTTCTCTTTCACTGCTTTATAAATATTGACAAATGTCAATGTAAATGCTGCAAAAATTTGTATTTGGTTTGTACTATTAATCCAGTTAAATGTTTACATTGCATACACTTGAAGCTCTTACTATTTGATCTCTCATTATTTGACAAGCTCTCACTATTTGACATGTTCCGCTCTCACTTTTTGACACTGTTAACCGCTATCAACCAATGAAAATCGAGATGCTCGAGTCCCTCTGTTTTCATTGATTGCAAAAAGTGAGAGCGTTTCCCGTCCCAACTCGTCAAAATGTGAGAGCTTCGAGTGTATTACCAAAGAAACTCAAATTCTGAAAAATATATTTTAGTGATACAATAATCAATGGTTTATACAATTAAGGTATCAAAGATACTGGACAACTGAATAAAGATAATAAAGATAAACACTTTTTTAATGAATCAATTAATTTTGACTTTTAATATTGCCATATTTAGGGCATGCTGTTAATTAAAAGTTGAGCAGTTGCAAATAGTATCATAGTACATGATATTTTATGTCATAAAATATTGAATTGAATGCCAAAGTTTATAAAATCTTAAACCATAAATCTTTATTCTAAATTTGCAAAAATATCTAAATAAAAATATTGACAAATTGATTTGCAAGACTTACCTCAATACTCAGTTTGATACAAACTTCATATTTACATGATAATATGAAACAACCTCGATTTGCGTTTGGAAAAATTTCTTTGTCGTGCCAAGGAACGAAAATTTGCAGTAATTAGCAACTTCGTGAAAAAGCCTACTTCATCTATAAAATTGTGCACGTATAAAAACTGACATGTTGTAGGAACAATTTTAAAGTGTTCATTTTTTGGATGACAGTTCGTTCCACATCATGTATCTGTTCTCCAAAACAGATCTAAGAAGCAGTTTTATTGTGCTTTTATTCTACCTCAGCTTACCATATCTTCGACATTGTAAGCCAATCGATTACTGAAGTTAGTTGCTTATCGTAATTTTCGTTATTACACACAGTTGTCACATTGAGATGAATTTCATTGATGCTGTGACAGATCTGAAGTTAGACAAGAAAGGCGATACGGTGGAATTTCCCTATTGCAGTAACGTAATTCCCTATTACCGTTATGAAATTTCCCAAAAGAAATGTCTGAACGGTACCTTTCGCGGGGTGATTTGCCAATACATTGCATATTATATCATGTATTGACATAAAATATGTATTGTGCTTCATACATCTTTTATTGTGAAAATTTACTTTAGATTTTGATGAAACTAGTACTGGAAGATGTGAGGGTTTTCCATCGTGCTGTCTCTTTTTAATGGCAGTAGCTGAACTGCGACGCAATGATAAAAATCTTTAAAATCCTCTGCCTCGGTTCGTAACACTAATGGCGTTTTCGGAAACTAACAATCGATTCAGTTAATAAAGGACAGACAATTGAAGCCACATAAGTGCGTCCTTTATTAACTGAATCAGTTGTTAGTTTCC